>JABJVR010016736.1:0-41196 GCA_025773905.1 Chitala chitala | reverse complement strand
ACAGACCCAAGGCAGGAATTGAACCCCAGGCCTGGAGGTGCGCGGCGACAGTGCTAACCACCACGCCACCATGCCACCTTGTCTTCAGCAATCAAGAGCAAATTTTGCAAATAATGACTTAAATGTAGCAGTAAAACATTTTAGGACCACAGCCACAACAGTATTGGTCCTGTAATGCCAGTGTACATGCAAAAAGCTCTAAAGTAATTATCTCCTCAGATAAATTCATTTTCTTAACTGCTTTGCCCTGGTGAGGGATACAGGGACACCTAGAGCCCATAGGGTGCAGGTCAGGAGACACCCAGGGCAGGGTGTCAACCCACCACAGGGAACACACACACCAACCTAACCTGCAGATTTTTGGACTGTGGGAGGAAACCAGAGCACACAGAGAAAACCCACCAAGTACAGGGAGAACATGCAAACTCCACACACACACACACACACACACACACACACGACAAGATTCAAACCCCAGACCTGGAGATGTGAGTCAACAGTGCCAACCACCACACCACTGTGCCACCCTCAAATAAATTTTTTTCAATAATTTCTTATAAAACATAAAGCTATTCTTTTAATTGCAAGTTATGGTGTCTATATGTTATAACTCCTTGGAGAGGATGATGAAGTGGATTTTGTTAGAAGATAAAATACGCACACCTCATATACAAACAAAAATACATTTAGACAGAAGGCTTCTAAAAATATAAGTGACAAAACTAGAGCAGTTAAAATGCAAACAGACCTTTACGCTGAGCCTCCTGCACTAATGAGTGGGAGGTTACCAGGCACCGGATGGGATGGGACATCTCTTTCTGTTTTTTTCTGTTCATGCATCATAACACTGGAAACAAACCTTTCATATTTCAGGCTATAGAACATAATTGCATGGCACTCACATAATTATATGCTAACGTTTGGTACCATCTTTCAGCACCTTGGGAACTGTTTTTTTTTTTTTTTTTACTTTAACATGTTCACATTTTACAGATCATTTTCACTCATACTTCCCCACTTCATTTTTCAACACCTTTCACAAGATAAAAGGGATGAGTGTTTTCCTATTTACCACAAATAGTGACTGGAAATAAATATAGTAACAACTGAATGTATATCCATTATATTTGTCATTATAACATGAATTTGCCTTACAAGGGTAATTGTTGTCTTCAATGGAAATAAACCAATGTTATACATCAGACATGACTGCATTTCAATGAGAAAGCATATATTCATAGAAGACACAAAAGTGAAAGACACAAGACATTAATATTAACCAGGTAAAACTTTACAGATACGTAACCCATAAGGATAAATACTTAAGGCAAAAGATTTGAGTTGTTTTGTCTGTGTTTAGTTTTTCGCATAATTCGGGTACATTGTTTTTCAGCAAGAAATCAGGATTAATGACCAGTGTATGTGGAGGTATCTGACATAGGTTTCTGACAAATTTGCTGTAACGTATATCTATGATATTTAATGTATTAAAAAAATGGATCAGAAGAATTTTTTTTTTTAAATATAATTTTTTACATAATTTGTATTGTTATTTTTATCAGTATGTATCTCTTGATATAGACATTTAAAATTACATTATCTAATTATACTTAGTTTTTAAATTATTATTTTTAAAATGACCCCTTGACCACCTTCCAGAAGCTGCCTGTTGATCTTTACATCTTTGTATTTCCCACAGAAAAGAACACTGGAAGTGCAATCGTACACGTCATCGGTTCCAGAACATTCTCTGACAACTCGTGAGCTGGCTGGAGATATATGGACGCCTGCACAAGATCAGAGTCCAGCCCTGTGGAAGCGTGACCTATAGGGAGCGATACGCTGAGACTGGGTATAACTATCCACACTTTTATCATTGTTCCAGCTGTGGTCTCATTGTGTTGGTCGGTTTCAGGTGGATTAAGCCAACCAATCAGAACTCATGCTTGGCCCTGCCACCACAGGTGGCCACAAAATGTAGCAGTGATGGTGACAGGGAATGAACAGTTCAGTCCTATTTTTTTCCACCCAACATCCTTATGCCCAATGCTAAGAAGACAAGATTGGAAACAGAGATTTTAACTTGCTGGCTACCTAATGGCTTGACAATATGATCATGTCCCTTTCTTAATGATAAGCCGCCATCTTTAGAAAATGACTATCAATAATCCCATGCTTGTAGTAATGAGTGCAATGTACGGTCCTGGTAAATTCCATCAACAACCTTGAATTGCAGGTTTGTCATGTACACAATCTACTCAAAAATTAGCAACGAAACCACTTTGATCTTTATAAGCTCCTTTGTTTCATCCAGATCAGAACTGGATGAAACAAAAACAATTAGAAAATAAAATGTGTGGAAACAGTAAAACAACTGAAAAGTTGCCTTGACACAACGATTATCATACTTCTTAATAATTCAAATCAGCTCGATTAGAAGAACTAGATTCTCATTGAAGTGAAATTAAACTCATGAGATAACTTGCTGATACTTACATGACATGTATTAACTGTGGAATGATAGCTCTAATCCTTAAAAAAGGTCTTTCATCTCATGTTCCTTTTTGATAGTGGTAAAGAAAAAGAGCACTGTCTGAAACCATCAGAACAACTTTAATCACTAAACATAAAAATTCAAAAGGGTACAACACCATCTCCAGACACCTTAGAATCTGTTTCCACAGTTTTCAGTGTTTTAAAAAGTTTGCTGCTCAAAAAAACTCTCCAAGCTATGGAGGGAAGAGGAAAATTGATCAAAATTTGGTGAGAACCTTGAAAAAAATGACATGTAAAACATCCATCTTAAAGCTGACTTGGACTGACCAAGAAGGACCCTACTGTTGAAATGCAAACAGAAAAAGAAATCACAAACAATCCCTGCACAAACCTATGCAGAAAAGCCAAAAGTGTTCTGAGAAAATATTCTATGGATTAATCATACCCAATGCACAAATGCTACAAATGTGGCATAGGGAGTACAAAATAATATAAACTGACCTTCGCTGGTGGTCATTTTTATCGCTATTTTCTATACTTATTTAATAGGGCCAAGTGTGCCTTTTGATGCTGATACTCCTCCCTTAATGTGCTCCCATGTTTCAAAATAATAATGCCCCCATTAAAATGTGACATGAAATTGGAACCATGAACATCATAACGAAGCCAAAGGCCTTCCTTAGGCTCCCCAATCACTATATCAAAACTTAATTAAACCTTTATGGGAATCTCTAAAAAACAAACTGCAAAAAAGACTTCCTTCTCCTTTATCAGTTGAAGCAAATAGAGATCTTTCTCCTTGTAAGTATTGGAGTTTTGAATAGTGCAGCATCCCACCATTCACAGTTCATGAGTTGTATGGAGGTTTTCCAAGATGGACTGAAGTTGAAGGCACAAGGGTGAGCCTGCTCTGGTTAAATCATAATATTATAATGTATGAGTTAACAGCTGAATTGTACTCAGACTGCAAAGCACATTGCAGGCATGTTTTTTTACTCAAAGTAACAGGCCACAGTGTTAATATGTTAATATACTGTATATGCAAAAGTATATCTTGACATGTATATCTTGGCTAGCACAGAGACAGTTTAGAACTTGTTCAGCTTGGTGTTCTATTTCTTCATGGTGACAGAATCATGCAGTTGGCCCAAACTTTAGAGATGGTACCCTAATGAAACACACAGCAAAGCAAAGATCTGAGGTTAATGCTCATGCTAATTTAGTAGCTTTCATAGGTCAAGTATATCCTAATTGTGAGGGTGTGAAAAAGAAATGCGAATTTTGCGTCTAAATAAGTGATGCTGAAGTTCACAAAGATGGTGAACAGTAACTGTAAATGGTCAACTTCTTCATGCTGTGTATTATTTCACTGTGAGAAGCCCTTTGGTTATAAACAGGACACAAAGCAGTAGAGGAGGTCCAATCAGTCCTGCAGGAACTTTGTGTCGGGTCTGTGTAGCTGTGTTTTTTGTTTAGTTTTAGGTGCTTAGGTTTAAATGCAATATATATATATATGAATTAGCTAGGGAAGACCAAGACATTCTTTGAGAATTATACCGTCTGTCTTAGGTGGATATTCAGAATAACACACCTGGAAATCTAAAAAAAAAATTAATAAAGTACCAGTTTGATGGGACTGAGGTGATGTGTAGTAATTAAAGGATATTTCATATTTATTCATGGTTTTTGAGACTTAAATTAAAACAAAACCCATTCCAGATTTAATTTAGATCCAGTAAGTGTCTCATTACAGTGAATCAATGGTATCTCACGAGCTGTGAATTAAGTCCAACCTTTTCTCATTTCTTTTTTTTATTTGTTTTTAATTCCCATTAAGTAATCAATTAATTTGTAGTGTATGTTAATTCACTTGAAACTCTCAGCAAATATGGGTAACACTACTTTTCAATAAAAATATATACATTGTTGGTTTTTATGTTACCTTGTGCTTGTGAAACTCAACATTGCATAAAACCTAAAATGTCTAACTGACGTCCGCCAGCGTTTCCACTGTTTGTTTAGGTATGGGGCGCAGGGCAGGGGACACTCAGGGTAGGGTGCCAACCCACTGCAGGGCAGGCACACACACTATGGGTAATCTGGAGATACCAGTCAACCTAACCCACACGTCTTTGGACTGTGAAACCAGAGAACCTGGAGAAAACCCACCAAGCACAAGGAGAACATGCAAACTCCACGCGCACAGACTCAAGGCGGGAATCGAACCCCAGGCCTGGCGGTTCTAACAGTGCTAACCACCACACCGCTGTGTTGCCCACAAATAAAGTTATTTTAAGTAATGCAAAAAAAAAAGTTTTGTAACAACAACAATGTTCAATTTTGTCACACTTTGAAATGCTATGAAGCAGAATACTGATGATTAAATACATTGTCATTGTCTGTGTCAATATTGTCTTAACCAAGGAAAACAAACGTGTTCTGACAGAGTACATATAACTATAAAGCTAATTGATAAAAATTTTTCACAAAACAAAGAAAAAAGATACATGTTGATTGTGACAGTTTTCATTAGCAGAGAGAAGAATACTATACATGGAATTACTATGCATGGACATCAAACTTCCAGGACCTTAGCGAATTCATTATCTGCATGCTTCAGCATTAAAGCAAAGCCTGATTAACTTTTTCTTCACAGACTCTTATCATTGCTTACAGTGCTGGCTCATCTTTCACTTATACTTGCTAGGCAGCTTTTGGGACCCCAGTTCCTGCTTTGTTAACTGACAGATAGTCTTCACTGCTAGTTTATGTGGGTAGCTTTCTAAATAGCATCTTAATTACTGTGGTTCGGAAGGAAAAATAACATTCACTGGTTAGGTTATAAAAGTTAACATTTTATAAAGCTAGACATAAAATGAGATAAGAAATGCATTAAGAAATGAACAATGTGCAATATATTTAGATTGCTGATGATCATGGAGTGAAATTAACAAGATGTTCATTTATCTAAGAAAGTCTGATGATTTTAGGTTACAGAAGATTTTTAAAAAGAAATGACATCTAAAAATGTTCAAAAGAAAAGTATAAATATGTGATGTCGCACATTTGGCTGTAATTCACCATCTACAGCATAAACATGTGCCAAAGGCTTTAACAAATACTAAAGTATATATATTTGTGAATTGAGTGTGTAAACAAACGATAGGATACTCATTGAAGAACATAGACAAAATGCTCTTTTATTGCAAATACTAATGTTCTGGTACTACATAAAATGAAAACAAATCTTGCCGTTTTCCACAGAAAAAGCCTGTAGATTATCTGTATATCGTCTGCTAAGAATTTACATTATTCAGAAAACCCCGGTCATATTTACACAGCGTGTGACAGAAATATTTATGCCACCCTTTATTATATTTGTGTGTGTTCATATATACACCCCCAGAGGCGTCTTCTTGTTTAGCAGAGAAAGATAATGATGAAATAATAAAGTAAGTCCCAGACACCTCAGGTCATGCACAACACTATTATAATTGGTTAAAAATGGCAATTTGAATAATAAATCAATTCTACATGGTATGCAATTTCCATTGCCCATTAGTAAAATATGAATCAGGCTATTGTATAAAATGTAGCTTTGATGAAAGTAGCTCAACCGTGGAAATTTTGGATTATATAACATACTGCACAAGCATCAGTCCTCAATGCATACGCACTGTTACTCAGTATTTGGACATAAACATATTAAATTTATTACAAAGAGTGAATATTAATAATGCAGTACATGTGATATTGCATTGGATTACATGGCCTCCTTCTTCATGTTGTCTAAAAATAAACCATATATATATATATATATATATATATATATATATATGTGTATGTGTGTGTTTATTTCACAACTTTGATTTGATAAACACCACCACTTACACAATGTATTGGTCTTAGAATGACACAGACAGCAATGAAGGATGAACACCATGCCACTAATTGTATCTGCCCTATATGCTAAATGCATTAAAATGTTTTTCATTTATTTTTTATTTACTTATTTTCTTAAAACAAAATAAACTGACTCTCTCTCTCTCTCTCTCTCTCTCTCTCTCTCTCTCTCTCTCTCTCTCTCTCTCTTTCTCTCTTCTCGAGTGAGAGCGAAAATTTAAAGATTCATATTAAAATAATGGTACTGCAGTAATCTAGCAGCTGCTGGCTTGTTGAACTTTAGGAATTTTGCTAGAAAAAGATATGAAAAAGATATGAATAATAATGAAGGGGACAGCTAGGTCTCATTGCCGCGCCAGAGAAACAGCTGTCTGCTTGTCTTGGTTTGTCTAATTCCCACTGATAGAGTCCCAACATCGATCCACTTCCAGCAGTAACAATGCCAGGCAGCTCAGAACGACTCCTCTGCTTTCAAAGTCGGAGCGAAAGGGGCTGCACTCCAACACTGCTGCTTTGTTTGGTTAGCAGGCAAAACACTCAACTAGAAATGCCTGACAATTACTGTTTGCACAAAAACATCAAGGTCATAATCTATGCATAGTTACACTGTTTTTGTTTTGAAACACTTTGGTGTATAGGCGGAAACTGTAAATCTTTATCAGTGTTTTACCTGAAGCTGTCTTTGTTCTTTAATGTCATAAAATGTGAAGTTTAATTATATTGAACACTGCATTGTCTTCTAATGTGAGTAATGCTTTACTAATTTAGGCCACACATTGCTTTACTTAAAAAATACTTAAACAAGACAGATGAAGTGATAATTATAATTATCTTAATAAGATGCTTATTTATTTAATCAATAAACATAAAAATTGCATCCGTTTAAATGAAAAGCTAAATAACAATTCAAGAAAAACAGACAAGTTTTTCTAGGGCACGTAGAAAACACAATTAACATTTACTATAACTTGACATGACATAAACAAACTCTGCTGAGGGGTGTAACATGGCTAATAGGAGCCTCCTTTTTAACTCAAAGTATAAACTAATTAAAAAGGGGGAAAGTCCATTCATTCCCTACATTTTCAAGAATGATTTTTGATTTTGTCAGCACAGATTGGCAACAATATTTGGGATCTAACAGTTGTGTATGTAATTTGAAAACTTTTCTCAATCATAAACTTGTCTCAGCGTATCTCAAATTGTGCACATTATACTGTAATTATGCAACTGTTATTGAATTTACCTGTTTTTATCATGGTAAAAGATAGCATCTTAAGCAGAAAACTCTCTGAAAGTTTAAACTTTACAGAAAGAAGATCCATCAATGTGAATTTTTGTTCTCTGTGGCTCTGGATGTAGTGTTGATGGCTTTGGCTGGTGTGGAGCTGAAGTGTGTCTGTGTCCTCATCTTCACCTGCGGTCAAAGGCTTTGGATAACAACTGATAGAACATGGGTGAGGGACCTAATTAACCTAAGGGTTTCACCAAGAGCTTCAAACAATCCAAAGCAACATCCAATAGGATCTCCTTCAGGTTTAGAACAAGAAGAGGCAGTAAAATCAGTCTCATGGAGAATTCCTCTCTGAGGTTTTTAAATCACCCTGCATGTTAGGAGATAATAAAATGCAGTTTTATTAGTTACTGTTTCTGCAAACTAATGCATATAAATTTGCATATCTGGAACTACTTTTAGCTTTCATGAAACAGCAAAAGAAAAACACAAAAATTACTTGCATATTCAGAATAATATTCTATGCACTGATAAAGACAGCCTTGATTTTTACAGACTCACAAAGCAGGAGACTTCTGTGAATTTTTTAAAACAAACACTAAAAAATTTGGCATAGAAAAGAAACCTGGTTCTGTTTCACATGCCTGGCATGACAACAATCCCAAACAGAACTAAAATCATGTTTTTAATGTTACACACTTTTGTTTTTCAAACAACCGTTTTAAAAAAGCAGTGTGATAGTGTTCAGTCGACTAAGTATAGCTATTGGACTAACTGACCAAGTTAATATGAAAACCTTTAAAAAAAAACTCTTTTGTAGTAATAAGCAAAGCATCAAATACAAGGTACTTCCTTTTGTTAGTCAGTTTCCCAGTAAGCAACGTATGCTGAACATGTGCTTTAATAAGCAAAAGAATAACATTTATGACATTTATAACATTTACCAAATGCCAACATTCTGATTATTTGCTGAATCCATGCTTTAGGGAGACTCCAGTTCACCCATGACCCAGTCCAAGATCAGCTGCTGAGAAACTAAAAAATTGGTAGATATTTCTGAGGAAGTGTTACCATGCCACTAATGTCACTAATGATTTATTGTTATTATTCAACTTTGAAAAGGTAATTTGTTATTTTCATTATGGTTTTAAAGAATCTTGCCATCTTTTAACCAATTCTTTGCTGGTAGTAAAGTGTAACATGTATGACTATGACCAATAATATTAGCCAGCTTTATCTTGAATACTGAGAAAGATAAAATAACAGCTTAGTGGATTTAAACTGCTAGATGATGGGATTTACTGTCACGTGGCTGAATTGTTACAGTGAAACACACACACACAGATAAACACACACACAAACCCACATAAACACACAGTTTTCATTTTATTTTCTCTGAATCAGCAGTTCAGGTTATAACTGCTCTGCAGTACATGGGAACAAAGCAGAAATTGGTGCTCTTTTATTGCTATATGAGGAAAAGCCACCATTATTAATCTGCACATATTTTTGCAAAAATTAAACTTAATAAGTCCTCGCCCAAACAAGTGCTTCCCATGAGGAAAAAAAGCTCTAAAATCTTGTTTGAAATTAGAGTATATACAAAAGTAGCCCCAAAACATTTTACTTTAAGCAGTCATTTTCATTCAGAACCACTTTACTTTACTTAATGAAAAATATTTATGTCTGCAGTAGCTGGAAGAGTCCATGTGAAAGCCAGCTGTTCTGAATGCATTTAAGAAGGATAAAATTCATAAGAATGTTTGCAGCACATGTGCCAAGGCTGCTGAATTATTGGCTTTTCTCTGTGGATGTAACAACGACATAGCGGAGTTGGATTTTCATTTATTTATTTACTTTACTTAGGAGCTTGGATGAAGCAGGCTCCAAAGCGTGTGGTTCTGAAACAGATGAGAAAGTAATAATGTTCACACCACGAGGGTTTGAACTTGATGTGCTTTGACTTGCTGATGGCTGCTTGATGTCGCAGCCCATGGGGCTGCCGTTCCCAGTACACTCCGCCTGAGATGCTTTCAGCCATGTCCCGTTTGAGCCGCTGCTGCTTGGTCGCCCAGCAAAGCTCAAACATCTCTCATCAAGGGAACACCTCCCCTCATCCCCCTCAGATCCCCCCCACCACTACCACCACCCCTAGTCCCACGACCCATAGTTGCGTGTACCCACCTTTCAGGCTTGGGCTTGCCGCTCCCTATCTTTGTCATCCGCTGGGCTTCCGGGGTGTGAAATGAAGTGCACGAGAAAACCGGAATCTGATTTTGTTCTTCAGGAAGCCGCACCTGCTCCTCTTCCCCGAGGGAGTTTTGGGACTTATAGACAGGCTCGGTTCCCACCCACTCCCGGGTCGGAGGGGGACATGGTGAGGTCGCTGAAGGAAGAACACCTCGGCGAAATGTGGCAGGGGTAATGAGGCAGCTTGCCACTCTGCAATCTCACCCAGTTTGCAAATGTGTATTATCTACACTGAAGAGGAAAAAAAAGCTTTAACTTGTGACAAAAAATGGAATTCACACACATGCTTTGTAACCATTAATAGCACTCGTTTTTAAACATCAGAGCCTTTCAAACTGCAAATCATCATCTGTTCCTGAAACAATTACTTAGCCTTTCAGATGAAAATAGGTTTACCTTGTAAAATGCAGGAAATAGAATAAACAATGAGTTTACATTTTATGAGTATACAACTACATGTTCTATAAGTTCTTTCCCAGCTATTGAACCTTTTTTCTACTTTTAAGAGCTAAACAACACTATTTCCATATATAAAAGTGTCGGAGCATATTTTTTTCCTACTTTTATTTGGACAGAAAATGCTGTCTGAGTGCAGATGGTTTTTTATAAACAGTTTTTTCTCTATTATAATGTAATATACACATTTGCGATTTGTAATTAATAGCTGTGACAGTCAGTGATGTCTTCTTCACAAGTTTAGCCAATGGTTTCAAATAAAACCTTAAACAGTTCATCATAATTACAGTTTTAAGAATGTGAAAAAATAACCGTGGCAATATTTGAATGGCACACTCGATATAATGCCACAATTACTAGTTTTGCCAGAAGTTCGTTCTCAAATTTTATGAAGTACCAAATAGTGACTATGTAAATGCCATCTTTTAGGCTCACACCTTCTAGATGCTCTGTCTGCGGTTGCTTGGCAACCTCGCTGCAGCACTCACCAAGGGCAGACGAGAGACGGAACACAGATTACGGGAGCAGCGGTAAACACCACTCAAAGAGCGCTTCACAAAATTCCTGAGATCCAGCGCCAGTCACGGACTCGTTGCTGCGAACACTCGGTCATTAGTTTTCACAAAATCTAAAGCTAAAATATTTAGAAAAGGTGTCTAAACATAAAACTGGCTCTCGATGATCTCTGCTATGCGTTTCGGGTGTTCCTTCGTATCCATCCCTGTTGCATCTTCAACGTTATTAATGATACCACTGGGATGTCTAAAAAAATAATAATTAGCTAAAATAGAATTAACAGGAATAATTTTTTTTAGATATTCACTGTTATGTTTTAGATGATTACATTAGCCTACTCTCCAGATTATTATACCATGTGGTCCATGTAGAATACATGATGTCCAGACTAGGTTAAATAATATTTGTATAGATCTTTATGTTGTATAAAACAACAAAAACAAAGAAATAATAAACTAATAACTAAAACTGTTGAAGAGAAAGTAGTTTTCTTTTGCCTTCAAAACCCAAGATGTATGTCTGACAGGGGCTCAAAGTCATGGCTTCGCAGCCCACACAGAATTACCAGACAAGATGTTTAGCCCACTGAGCCAAGGGACCTGAATCTTTCTCAGAGGCCTAATCACGTTCATGACCTGACTATTGGCAAATTCACATGGCAACACTTTTACATGCTTTACATATGCATGTTGGTCATGCTTACATAAATATTCAGGCAAGTTCCATAAGTGCACACATAGGGTCACAAAAAAAACCTCAGTCCATACTGCGGTCAAGGATAAAAATGTACCCAGTTAGAGTTCCTCCTGTCCTAGCCACTAAAGGCTGAGCACAGCCAAGCCACACATTAGTGTTGGCTTGTCATATCTAATAAGGTCCATATGTGTCTGCTCTTTATGACAGAGGCAGCTCTCATGCTGACAACATGGTGAATTTGTCATTCGGTGATACAATGAGGCCAACTGGTACGGCTAATAAAGTCTCACTTTCCCCAGTTGAGTTCTCCTGAAGCCAGCGGTGTCGTTCTCTGAGCTGGCAGTCATTAGTGACACAGCTGGATAGGCGATGCAACCTGACAGGTGAGCATCTTGTGCTGTTACAATGGCTGGAATGCATTTTTAGTGTTTGTAAATATGAATGGAGCAAATTGTAGGGAGTCTCACAAGAATGCAAGACTGCACAACATGGAATTTTTCTGTGCTTATTAGCGTTACATTATACAGACGTGATTTCTCATTCAGAATGACTGAGACAGTCGTGTTTTCTCGTTTTATATTTACATAATCTCTATGCTTTATATACATGTTTTCTGTGTATTCTTTGAAACGTACACAATTCCACAACAGGTCTTGTCTGGCTCCAAAAATACACAGTATTCTTTGCAGTATAATGTTAGCTGTTAGATGAGAATACAATTATCGGTTATTTGAAAATCTTTCCTCCCTGCAGTTTGCTACGCAGAAATTGACCTTCGGGGCTCAATAGAACTGATAGTCAGCAGATACAAATCAATGGCAATAAGTCAGTTTGATTCTGCGGTTTATGAGTCCACTGTCATCAAAATGGCCTCTTCCATTTCATTTTATCACCAGCTGCACCTTAGAATCATTTATCAGACAAAAAAAAAAGAAAAATAGGTGAAAATAGGGCCAAAAAATAGTAAACATTTTGTGTGTCACTGGCAGCAAGATGCAGTTGGTGTAGCTAGCAGCAAAAGTAAGCCCAAATCCAGACTGTTAAGGCACATATGAAGGCAACTGGCTTCAATTAATCCCAGCAAAAATGATGAAGAAACAGCCAGGCATGCAAAGAGCAATTCAGTGACATGGGAACTTCCTGCCAGTATCAAATGTACTATGTTACCACAAAAAGAATTGAAAGTTCATATCTGAGTAGGCCCAAAGAGTAAGCCTGTGAAGTAGGCCGCAGAGTAGGCCCGTGAAGTGGGCTCATTGACTAGGCCTGTGAAGTAGACATGTGAAGTTGGCACACAGATTAGGCCCGTGAAGTAGGCTTGAGAAGTAGGCCCACAGAGTAGCCCTGCAGAGTAGGTCTGTGAAGCAGACTCGAGGAGTAGACCCGTGAAGTGGGCTCATTGACTAGGCCTGTGAAGTAGGCATGAAGTTGGCACACAGATTAGGCCCGTGAAGTAGGCTTGAGAAGTAGGCCTGCAGAGTAGCCCTGCAGAGTAGGCCTGTGAAGCAGACTCGAAGAGTAGGCCTGCAGAGTAGGCCCACAGAGTAGGCCTGTGAAGTAGGCTTCAAGAAGTAGGCCTGCAGAGTAGGCCCATGAAGTAGTTCCGAGGAGTAGGCCCACAGAGTAGGCCTGTGAAGTAGGCTCGAAGAGTAGGCCCGCAGAGTAGGCCCGTGAAGTAGTTACAAGGAGTAAGCCTGCAGAGTAGGCCTGTGAAGTATGCCCGAGGAGTAGGCCTGCAGAGTAGGCCTGTGAAGTATGCCCGAGGAGTAGGCCTGCAGAGGAGGCCTGTGAGGTAGGCCCAAGGGGTAGGCCTGTAGAGTAGGTCTGTGAAGCTGGCTCAAGGAGTAGGTCCATGGAGTAAGCATGCAGTGTAGGCTCATGGAGTAGAAATGTGAAATAGACACACACAGTAGGCCCGTGAAGAAGCCATGTAGAGATGGCACACAGCATAGATCGTAGAGTAGGTGTGCAGTGTAGGCACACAGAGTAGACACGTGGAGTAGGACTGTGGAGTAAGCATGCAAGTGCTGCACTGGAGCATGTCTATCAGCCCTGCCTTCTGATTCTCCTACTGAAATTATGGCAAGACAACTACCAAACTCCTCCCTGGCCCGGCATAAGTGTTTGCAGGTCACAGGCAGGTCGCTGTCCATGCAGCTTAATTCTACTTGCACTCTAGATGCCCTCAATAGGAAGACAGCTAGCCTTGCCCATTTGAGGTCAATACCATCACACTTAAATGTAGCTGCATTTGTAGTACTGGGCAAATGTCTCTTCTAAATGTTACAGAAGTAACAGTAATTGTAATAATAGTACTAGTATTAATAATACTAGTGGTGGTTGAGAGAAGTCATAGACAGTTTTTTTTTTATAAAAACAAGAACTGAAGAAACAACTCACTTTTATGTTTAGTATGCAGCATATCATATAAATCACTGTGCATCACTAGATATTCCAAATCAGCTGACATTTATTAAATAAATAATTGTGTATACGGTTGTGGAGTGATGTGTTCATGTAAGAATGACGGGAGAATGAAGCACAGTAAATATGGCACATCGCTCAGCGCGGCCCGCAGAGTGAAATGCCTTCTATAGAAAACCTGGCGATTTAATAACTGACTTGTCAGGCTTTTGCGATGGTTTCATTTATGAACGACACTTTTGCAAAGTAGGGACGTTCTTGTCACAGCTGTGTTTTTTCTGTTACAATACCTCATATTTTGAGCTCAACAGAAAAAAAATAAGTTTGTTTTTCTCTGTGCATGATGTAATCTATTTCCCTGTGCATATTTTCCCTGTGTGTGTGTGTGTGTGTGTGTGTGTGTGTATATATATATATATATATACATAAATATTATTTTAAAAGACTTTTACAAAAGGTCAGTATCACAAAAATAAAAAAAATTCTGTAGGAACCTTTTTCATGGATATCTATGTTGACATTTCCACATTCCAAACCCTATTTTTTGGGGTGCTTCCATAAGCCTTCTGTTTTCATTAGAGCGCCTTACCGGATTGATGCCAGCCAGTGAAATCTGATAGAATTCTAAAGCCGTTGCATGTCTGCGCCTGAGTCCCTGTCATTCCCTGCATGATGTTTAACACTTGGAAGGCACAGCGACTGTGCTCTGTGATTTAAAACGATCTCAGCAGGCAGCAGACTGGGGACATCTGTGGACATCAAAAATAGTGACACTCTGCTTAGAGTTCACAACAAATGAAATAATCTCTGGCTTTGCACTAAGGGCACCTGCAATTCATCCCAGGCCTCATTAAACATGGCAGAAATTCTTTTAACATACGTATTGTTCTCGTAACTAAATAATGGAAATAACTGCAGTTTCCTCTGTTCCCAACTGTGCAAGACCTTTTATACAATGCAATACAGATTAATGGAAAGTCTGTACCTTAATATTTCCCAGCAGAATCAAGCCATTATTACTTCAATATACCATAAAAGTTTGAGCTGGTGTATGAAGCATTTTAGATTTTGTACACTACTCATTACAGTAAATCTATAAATACCAAAGGCTATTATATTTATATCATTTAGTGCTTCGGTAACAGAATGGCAAGTACTATTTAGGCAAAGTATGAAAAGACAGTCATGAAAAGGCCTTTATTGAAAAGACATATGTTACCAGTAATGTGTGACATTTTATACAATGTCACACATTACCGGTAAAATATATAAATACTTCTACAAAAATTGTTAAAATGAAAAATAGCATGAAAATTTTTTTAATTTATACCCAACAAACACTATAAAAGTCTTAATTTTCATGTGGTATACTCTTGTGTAAAGGGGGGAAATAGTGGCTCAGTGGGTAGCACTGTTGCCTCCTGTGCACCTCTGTGGCTGGGGAAGAGACCCTGCCTTGGCTCTGTGCATGTGGAGTTTGCATTTTCTCTTTGGGTTTTGTGAGATTTTTCTGGATACTCTAGTTTCCTCCCACAGCCTAAACTCATGCATCATAAGCTGATTGGTGTTTTCAAATTGAATTGCCTACGGGATGAGAGTGTGTGTGTGTGTGTGTGTGTGTGTGTGTGTGTGTGTGTGTGTGTGTGTGTGTGTGTGTGTGTGTGTGTGTGTGCTTTTCGATGAGCTGGCACCCCACCTAGGATGTCTCCTGTCTGGGATCCCTGGGATAGGCTCCCGGTCCCCGTTACCCTGTACAGGACAAACACTTTGAAAAACAAATGGGTGTTCTCTTCTAAATGAACAAAGTTAGGTAACTCGTTTTTTTAAGACTTGGTACACATTAATCAGAACAGGTTATAGGGCAGCACATTGGCTCATTGTTTAGTACATTTACCTTGTACCTGCATGGTTGAGGCTTGAATCCCAGCTGCTGAGGCTGCACAAGTTGGAGGATGTTCAATGCTGATTCCAAGCCCAGATAAAATGGGAAGGTTGTGTCAGGAAGAGCATCCAACATAGAACCTGTGCCAAGTTAATGTGCAGATTATAAAGTGTGGCATCTGCTGTGGCAACCCCCTCATGGGGAGGACCCAAGAGTTGACTGACAATCAGAACAGGTCATAATTTTCTGTTACATCATCTTGGTTAATATTCAAGAGGGCAACATTGACAAGTCTCGAGATGGGAATGCAGTACAAAAGTACTGCACACATAGGCCTAAAATTTAAAATGCTAATACTTTGAAAATGGTAGCCAATTAATTACTTTAATTTTTGAATGTAGTATATAAGGTTATAGAATGATAATATATTCTCTCTCTCTAAAGCAAAGAACTAGTCAAAAAAAACTTGTCCAGTGTTATTGGTCTGCTTTCAGAGCAGATCAATTAAAATCCCAGGTTCTTAGAGAAGAAATGCTGGAGAAGGATCTGCAGAGCATTTAATATTTTATAGTAAAGCAAAATGGGTGTGATATGGTTCTCTGAGACAAAAACGCCCATGACCTTTTTACAGGGAGTATGAAGTGACTCTGGGGTAAGGCAAGGGCAGAGAGGGTGTATTGATCCTTACTGTATGTCCACAGAAGAGTGGTCACTGATTAAGGATCTTCAAGGGACATTTGCTTTATATTACTTTCGATTTTTTTGGGTGCAAGTTGATCTATAGTGACCCAGCCTTTCAGCTGTAAAATCAATTAAAAGCACCTGAAAAGTAGAACTGAAACTCAGTGGCAGAGCTGTAGGAAAAACTGCTACACTCTGCTCTTGCAATAACATATGTGTGTGTGTGTGTGTGTGTGTGTGTGTGTGTGTGTCTATATATATATATATCTCAAATCTTTGAATTCATTGGTCCATAATGCCTTCATCCAGTCTTCAGTAGTCCACTGGCAATGCTTCTTGGCCCAAGAAAGCCTCTTTTTTATTTTAGCAATGGCTTTCTTATTGCCACTCGACCTGTCAAACCTGTAGCTCAAAGTCTTCTCTTCACAGTTGAAACTGAGACTTGCTTACTTCAATCAGTGTTAAGCTGTGCTTGAAGCTGTTGTCTTGTGAGCGGCCTGTCACACAAGCTGTTGACTCTCAGAAACTTGTCTTTTGATTCTGTTGAAACTTTGCGTCTGCCAAACCTCTTGCTGTTGGAGTTTCCTCCAGTTTCCAAGTGCCTTTTGATGGTCTAGGAAACTGCACTCACTGACACCTTGGCTTTCTTTGCAATTTCTTTAAAGGAAAGATCTACACTTTAAGGGTTATAATGGTCTGTCTGTCTTCCTTTGTTAATTATCTATTTTCAGTTGACATGATATTACTTCGTGCAGTACAATATTGTCCAAATATTGCTTAAGAAGGTGTAGTAACACAATGTGTTTTATTCAGATAGATGGCTTGTAAAATTCGTTCATTCATTCATTAATTCATTCATTCATTGTCTTAACTGTTTAGTCCTGGGTTGCTTGTAAAGTAATGAACAAATAGTTGGGACACCTGTAGGAATTGTTATCATAAACCTTCATGTTTTTACCTCATTACCACTTCCCTGAAAAGGCCTTTTTGTATAACTCTGAAATGTACAGTATTTTTCAGTTTTTGTTAATGTGAACTTTTTTTCACCTTTTGGCAGTTTACCACTTACCTTTGTAACATTTCAGGTTATTCACTGGACTTGAATTGCTTACATTTCAATAAAAACTGGAAAGTTGGGGGTGTTCTAAAACTTTTGATTGGTAGTTTAAATACGTAAAGTGTTTTTTAATATGTCATTAAACATGTATTTAATTTAAACAGTTGTAACATATTTTACAATTTTGATTTCTTAAATTCATTGAATTGTAAATATAGGAGCCACGTGAAGGTAACAGGACACAGGTGACAGTGATAATAGAATTAACTAAGAAGCCTCAAGTGAAAAGCAATGTGAACTTGCGGGGAAAAGGAAGAAAGAGCAGAGCCTGGCAGCCAGGCTGGGCCACTACAGGCGCTGGCAAATGATCATGAACCTTAGCAAAATGTGCACACATCAGTTGCATTTTCCAGCTGATGATGACGAAAGAGAGAATTTTCAGACTGACTGGACGAGGGGTACAATGCCATTGATACACCATCTCTTTGGCCGGATGAGGGACAGCGAGGGACATGGGTATGTTGGAGAAAAACCATTATATAGTTTATCTACCCATTCACAGGCTGTGCCTGACTGTTAGGTAGCTGTTTTTTATGTGAATGTATCACAGCTGCCAAACTGGAGGCTCATTTGTTTCTATGGTTAATACAATTCAGTTTAATTCCTAGAGGGGACCCCTTTCAACCAGAAGACAATCTTTCTGTTGCCAAAAAGAAACTTCCTGTTTTGATGAAAATGCCAGCAATGGGTAGATTGAAAGACTTTGAATTAATGTACAATTTGTTGGTCTTTTATTCTCACTGGAAGACTGCCATCAGCATTTTGGTCTTGCAAAAAGTTTCACTATTGATTTTTAAGTTTGTCTAAATGCTTTTTATCTGTGTTTCTTTTTGTTGCTTGCAATAAACACTAAATCACTACGCCTATGTAATATAAACTTGAACTTATATATACAGTATGTACTATATACTGTATATATGTATTTTATATGTATTTGCACATATAGGCTAAGGAAAGACAGTTACTTCCACCAGATCTATTTCCTCCTTGTTTCTGTCTTTAATTGTGTAACGGTAATTTTATTTTAGCCAATCTTGTAATGTGGTTCTAAAGTTTTACTTTTTCACCTTCCTAAATTTGTTGGTTTGGTGGCAACCATGTGTGAAAGAGTAGTATTTAAAAAAGGTTACATTGCATTGAACACAAGGGCACTGCTATTTAGGCTCATAAAATGTAAACACTTGGACCATTTACTCTCTAAAATTAACATACTAATATATATTTTTTCTTCAAAATAGTACAGCATTTTACAAGCCAAAGATGTGAGATCTCTGTGGAATTAATTGCTTGTGAATGCATTTAAATGATGTATGTAACTGCAACATAAAGGGAGAAAAATTAAACTGAATGCCTGGTGAAGATGATGAATTAGCCTTATCGGGTCTGAGTTACAATGAACCCCTTCAGCTCACATCCTCTTGAAGATCTGCAGGATGCAGATTGCTGCTGAGCTGATATTAGATCAGCCAAGCCTTGAATAACGCTTTCGGTTTCCAGCGTGTTATCCAAAGAATCGTATTAGAAGAAAGAGATGAAATGGGAACAAAATAAAGATATTAGCTGAGGAAGAAAAAGCAGCCCGTACTTGTGTTCCCAGAATCCCACAGGATGTTGAGTGTTCTGTAATTTTTCAGACTGACAAAATTATCTCTATGCACAAAGAAAAAAAGGATGGAGTAACCATAGTGCCTTGAGTCCACTGGAACAGATAAGATTTGTTTGCCATATTTCTGAGTTATGTTCCTGTTTGTCTTTCCAGGAGGAAATTGTATTAGTATATCTAGTGCTTTTAAAGCCCAAACACAAAGTTATACATATCTTGCATGAGGACACATTCGCAATCATATAAAGAGGTTGATGATGAATAATTCACAGGAGAAACTTTGTCTTCACAACATACTCTACAGAAAAGAAAATGATGATAAATGTTAAGTAAGGTAACCGCCAGTATTCTTCTTTATGTTTTTTTTATTGTTTTGGTGATACAATCAATATGTCAATTTAATATTCCAGTGCATTAACACAAACATACATTATAATGTGCTGTGAATAAGTACAAAATGGAAGTTTATTCAGCATTTGCATGAAAACAGGATTACATAATGTGTGTCAGGAATTTATAATAAAGCTTGGAGGAGTTTTTATTTTTCGTGACCTTTTTTATTTTTTATTAATATTATTTATTTTATTATTTTTATTTTCATTTATATACATATTTTTTTTGCATGCATACTGGTAGTCTTAGTGTGCAACATCACAGAAACGCTGAAAAGAAGAAAATTAGCAAGAATCCAAAAATCCAAGAAAATGTGTGAGAAGACATTCAGATGACATGTTGTGATCAAACTGCAACGAGCATATAAGGCATACCTATACTTATTTTTATTTTAAATGTTTCTCAAAACTAGTACATAGTTCTCATTATGACACATAACAAGAATTTTTTTTAAGTATAAACGAAGTAGAGGTTTAGCACAGTGGCTATGTGGGATGGCATCCATGTTATAGACAGAAGGTCAGGGTCAAATCACACCCATGCATATCACCCACTCCATACAGGGTGTACACTGATATAGACACTAGGCCACCTGTGATCCTCCAAAAGGCTATGCAGTTGGATGCTACGCTGTACAAAGCAGAGGGTGTTTTGCATGAGATGTTATATACTTTGTTTAAAAATACAATTTCCTGGCGCAAAAAGAAATAAAAAAATTATGACTTTTAATGAAAGTAAGTCTTTTGATATTTTTCAGCCAACATTTCCTGTAGTTTGGGGAACAGTTTGGGGACTGGGCACTATTTGTATGAAGTTACAGTATTCCATAACAAAACCCACTTCACCCACTGGTTTTTAGATATATTTTTATCTAAATCATAGAGAAGGCAAATACTTGTAATTTTGTATGCAATATATATATATAGACCAATATATATATATATATATATATATATATATATATTGGTCTATATATATATATTGCATACAAAATTACAAGTATTTGCCTTCTCTATGATTTAGATAAAAATATATCTAAAAACCAGTGGGTGAAGTGGGTTTTGTTATGGAATACTGTAACTTCATACAAATAGTGCCCAGTCCCCAAACTGTTCCCCAAACTACAGGAAATGTTGGCTGAAAAATATCAAAAGACTTACTTTCATTAAAAGTCATAATTTTTTTATTTCTTTTTGCGCCAGGAAATTGTATTTTTAAACAAAGTATATAACATCTCATGCAAAACACCCTCTGCTTTGTACAGCGTAGCATCCAACTGCATAGCCTTTTGGAGGATCACAGGTGGCCTAGTGTCTATATCAGTGTACACCCTGTATGGAGTGGGTGATATGCATGGGTGTGATTTGACCCTGACCTTCTGTCTATAACATGGATGCCATCCCACATAGCCACTGTGCTAAACCTCTACTTCGTTTATACTTAAAAAAAATTCTTGTTATGTGTCATAATGAGAACTATGTACTAGTTTTGAGAAACATTTAAAATAAAAATAAGTATAGGTATGCCTTATATGCTCGTTGCAGTTTGATCACAACATGTCATCTGAATGTCTTCTCACACATTTTCTTGGATTTTTGGATTCTTGCTAATTTTCTTCTTTTCAGCGTTTCTGTGATGTTGCACACTAAGACTACCAGTATGCATGCAAAAAAAATATGTATATAAATGAAAATAAAAATAATAAAATAAATAATATTAATAAAAAATAAAAAAGGTCACGAAAAATAAAAACTCCTCCAAGCTTTATTATAAATTCCTGACACACATTATGTAATCCTGTTTTCATGCAAATGCTGAATAAACTTCCATTTTGTACTTATTCACAGCACATTATAATGTATGTTTGTGTTAATGCACTGGAATATTAAATTGACATATTGATTGTATCACCAAAACAATAAAAAAAACATAAAGAAGAATACTGGCGGTTACCTTACTTAACATTTATCATCATTTTCTTTTCTGTAGAGTATGTTGTGAAGACAAAGTTTCTCCTGTGAATTATTCATCATCAACCTCTTTATATGATTGCGAATGTGTCCTCATGCAAGATATGTATAACTTTGTGTTTGGGCTTTAAAAGCACTAGATATACTAATACAATTTCCTCCTGGAAAGACAAACAGGAACATAACTCAGAAATATGGCAAACAAATCTTATCTGTTCCAGTGGACTCAAGGCACTATGGTTACTCCATCCTTTTTTTCTTTGTGCATAGAGATAATTTTGTCAGTCTGAAAAATTACAGAACACTCAACATCCTGTGGGATTCTGGGAACACAAGTACGGGCTGCTTTTTCTTCCTCAGCTAATATCTTTATTTTGTTCCCATTTCATCTCTTTCTTCTAATACGATTCTTTGGATAACACGCTGGAAACCGAAAGCGTTATTCAAGGCTTGGCTGATCTAATATCAGCTCAGCAGCAATCTGCATCCTGCAGATCTTCAAGAGGATGTGAGCTGAAGGGGTTCATTGTAACTCAGACCCGATAAGGCTAATTCATCATCTTCACCAGGCATTCAGTTTAATTTTTCTCCCTTTATGTTGCAGTTACATACATCATTTAAATGCATTCACAAGCAATTAATTCCACAGAGATCTCACATCTTTGGCTTGTAAAATGCTGTACTATTTTGAAGAAAAAATATATATTAGTATGTTAATTTTAGAGAGTAAATGGTCCAAGTGTTTACATTTTATGAGCCTAAATAGCAGTGCCCTTGTGTTCAATGCAATGTAACCTTTTTTAAATACTACTCTTTCACACATGGTTGCCACCAAACCAACAAATTTAGGAAGGTGAAAAAGTAAAACTTTAGAACCACATTACAAGATTGGCTAAAATAAAATTACCGTTACACAATTAAAGACAGAAACAAGGAGGAAATAGATCTGGTGGAAGTAACTGTCTTTCCTTAGCCTATATGTGCAAATACATATAAAATACATATATACAGTATATAGTACATACTGTATATATAAGTTCAAGTTTATATTACATAGGCGTAGTGATTTAGTGTTTATTGCAAGCAACAAAAAGAAACACAGATAAAAAGCATTTAGACAAACTTAAAAATCAATAGTGAAACTTTTTGCAAGACCAAAATGCTGATGGCAGTCTTCCAGTGAGAATAAAAGACCAACAAATTGTACATTAATTCAAAGTCTTTCAATCTACCCATTGCTGGCATTTTCATCAAAACAGGAAGTTTCTTTTTGGCAACAGAAAGATTGTCTTCTGGTTGAAAGGGGTCCCCTCTAGGAATTAAACTGAATTGTATTAACCATAGAAACAAATGAGCCTCCAGTTTGGCAGCTGTGATACATTCACATAAAAAACAGCTACCTAACAGTCAGGCACAGCCTGTGAATGGGTAGATAAACTATATAATGGTTTTTCTCCAACATACCCATGTCCCTCGCTGTCCCTCATCCGGCCAAAGAGATGGTGTATCAATGGCATTGTACCCCTCGTCCAGTCAGTCTGAAAATTCTCTCTTTCGTCATCATCAGCTGGAAAATGCAACTGATGTGTGCACATTTTGCTAAGGTTCATGATCATTTGCCAGCGCCTGTAGTGGCCCAGCCTGGCTGCCAGGCTCTGCTCTTTCTTCCTTTTCCCCGCAAGTTCACATTGCTTTTCACTTGAGGCTTCTTAGTTAATTCTATTATCACTGTCACCTGTGTCCTGTTACCTTCACGTGGCTCCTATATTTACAATTCAATGAATTTAAGAAATCAAAATTGTAAAATATGTTACAACTGTTTAAATTAAATACATGTTTAATGACATATTAAAAAACACTTTACGTATTTAAACTACCAATCAAAAGTTTTAGAACACCCCCAACTTTCCAGTTTTTATTGAAATGTAAGCAATTCAAGTCCAGTGAATAACCTGAAATGTTACAAAGGTAAGTGGTAAACTGCCAAAAGGTGAAAAAAAGTTCACATTAACAAAAACTGAAAAATACTGTACATTTCAGAGTTATACAAAAAGGCCTTTTCAGGGAAGTGGTAATGAGGTAAAAACATGAAGGTTTATGATAACAATTCCTACAGGTGTCCCAACTATTTGTTCATTACTTTACAAGCAACCCAGGACTAAACAGTTAAGACAATGAATGAATGAATTAATGAATGAATGAACGAATTTTACAAGCCATCTATCTGAATAAAACACATTGTGTTACTACACCTTCTTAAGCAATATTTGGACAATATTGTACTGCACGAAGTAATATCATGTCAACTGAAAATAGATAATTAACAAAGGAAGACAGACAGACCATTATAACCCTTAAAGTGTAGATCTTTCCTTTAAAGAAATTGCAAAGAAAGCCAAGGTGTCAGTGAGTGCAGTTTCCTAGACCATCAAAAGGCACTTGGAAACTGGAGGAAACTCCAACAGCAAGAGGTTTGGCAGACGCAAAGTTTCAACAGAATCAAAAGACAAGTTTCTGAGAGTCAACAGCTTGTGTGACAGGCCGCTCACAAGACAACAGCTTCAAGCACAGCTTAACACTGATTGAAGTAAGCAAGTCTCAGTTTCAACTGTGAAGAGAAGACTTTGAGCTACAGGTTTGACAGGTCGAGTGGCAATAAGAAAGCCATTGCTAAAATAAAAAAGAGGCTTTCTTGGGCCAAGAAGCATTGCCAGTGGACTACTGAAGACTGGATGAAGGCATTATGGACCAATGAATTCAAAGATTTGAGATATATATATATATAGACACACACACACACACACACACACACACACACACACATATGTTATTGCAAGAGCAGAGTGTAGCAGTTTTTCCTACAGCTCTGCCACTGAGTTTCAGTTCTACTTTTCAGGTGCTTTTAATTGATTTTACAGCTGAAAGGCTGGGTCACTATAGATCAACTTGCACCCAAAAAAATCGAAAGTAATATAAAGCAAATGTCCCTTGAAGATCCTTAATCAGTGACCACTCTTCTGTGGACATACAGTAAGGATCAATACACCCTCTCTGCCCTTGCCTTACCCCAGAGTCACTTCATACTCCCTGTAAAAAGGTCATGGGCGTTTTTGTCTCAGAGAACCATATCACACCCATTTTGCTTTACTATAAAATATTAAATGCTCTGCAGATCCTTCTCCAGCATTTCTTCTCTAAGAACCTGGGATTTTAATTGATCTGCTCTGAAAGCAGACCAATAACACTGGACAAGTTTTTTTTGACTAGTTCTTTGCTTTAGAGAGAGAGAATATATTATCATTCTATAACCTTATATACTACATTCAAAAATTAAAGTAATTAATTGGCTACCATTTTCAAAGTATTAGCATTTTAAATTTTAGGCCTATGTGTGCAGTACTTTTGTACTGCATTCCCATCTCGAGACTTGTCAATGTTGCCCTCTTGAATATTAACCAAGATGATGTAACAGAAAATTATGACCTGTTCTGATTGTCAGTCAACTCTTGGGTCCTCCCCATGAGGGGGTTGCCACAGCAGATGCCACACTTTATAATCTGCACATTAACTTGGCACAGGTTCTATGTTGGATGCTCTTCCTGACACAACCTTCCCATTTTATCTGGGCTTGGAATCAGCATTGAACATCCTCCAACTTGTGCAGCCTCAGCAGCTGGGATTCAAGCCTCAACCATGCAGGTACAAGGTAAATGTACTAAACAATGAGCCAATGTGCTGCCCTATAACCTGTTCTGATTAATGTGTACCAAGTCTTAAAAAAACGAGTTACCTAACTTTGTTCATTTAGAAGAGAACACCCATTTGTTTTTCAAAGTGTTTGTCCTGTACAGGGTAACGGGGACCGGGAGCCTATCCCAGGGATCCCAGACAGGAGACATCCTAGGTGGGGTGCCAGCTCATCGAAAAGCACACACACACACACACACACACACACACACACACACACACACACACACACACACACACACACACACACACACACTCTCATCCCGTAGGCAATTCAATTTGAAAACACCAATCAGCTTATGATGCATGAGTTTAGGCTGTGGGAGGAAACTAGAGTATCCAGAAAAATCTCACAAAACCCAAAGAGAAAATGCAAACTCCACATGCACAGAGCCAAGGCAGGGTCTCTTCCCCAGCCACAGAGGTGCACAGGAGGCAACAGTGCTACCCACTGAGCCACTATTTCCCCCCTTTACACAAGAGTATACCACATGAAAATTAAGACTTTTATAGTGTTTGTTGGGTATAAATTAAAAAAATTTTCATGCTATTTTTCATTTTAACAATTTTTGTAGAAGTATTTATATATTTTACCGGTAATGTGTGACATTGTATAAAATGTCACACATTACTGGTAACATATGTCTTTTCAATAAAGGCCTTTTCATGACTGTCTTTTCATACTTTGCCTAAATAGTACTTGCCATTCTGTTACCGAAGCACTAAATGATATAAATATAATAGCCTTTGGTATTTATAGATTTACTGTAATGAGTAGTGTACAAAATCTAAAATGCTTCATACACCAGCTCAAACTTTTATGGTATATTGAAGTAATAATGGCTTGATTCTGCTGGGAAATATTAAGGTACAGACTTTCCATTAATCTGTATTGCATTGTATAAAAGGTCTTGCACAGTTGGGAACAGAGGAAACTGCAGTTATTTCCATTATTTAGTTACGAGAACAATACGTATGTTAAAAGAATTTCTGCCATGTTTAATGAGGCCTGGGATGAATTGCAGGTGCCCTTAGTGCAAAGCCAGAGATTATTTCATTTGTTGTGAACTCTAAGCAGAGTGTCACTATTTTTGATGTCCACAGATGTCCCCAGTCTGCTGCCTGCTGAGATCGTTTTAAATCACAGAGCACAGTCGCTGTGCCTTCCAAGTGTTAAACATCATGCAGGGAATGACAGGGACTCAGGCGCAGACATGCAACGGCTTTAGAATTCTATCAGATTTCACTGGCTGGCATCAATCCGGTAAGGCGCTCTAATGAAAACAGAAGGCTTATGGAAGCACCCCAAAAAATAGGGTTTGGAATGTGGAAATGTCAACATAGATATCCATGAAAAAGGTTCCTACAGAATTTTTTTTATTTTTGTGATACTGACCTTTTGTAAAAGTCTTTTAAAATAATATTTATGTATATATATATATATATATACACACACACACACACACACACACACACACAGGGAAAATATGCACAGGGAAATAGATTACATCATGCACAGAGAAAAACAAACTTATTTTTTTTCTGTTGAGCTCAAAATATGAGGTATTGTAACAGAAAAAACACAGCTGTGACAAGAACGTCCCTACTTTGCAAAAGTGTCGTTCATAAATGAAACCATCGCAAAAGCCTGACAAGTCAGTTATTAAATCGCCAGGTTTTCTATAGAAGGCATTTCACTCTGCGGGCCGCGCTGAGCGATGTGCCATATTTACTGTGCTTCATTCTCCCGTCATTCTTACATGAACACATCACTCCACAACCGTATACACAATTATTTATTTAATAAATGTCAGCTGATTTGGAATATCTAGTGATGCACAGTGATTTATATGATATGCTGCATACTAAACATAAAAGTGAGTTGTTTCTTCAGTTCTTGTTTTTATAAAAAAAAAACTGTCTATGACTTCTCTCAACCACCACTAGTATTATTAATACTAGTACTATTATTACAATTACTGTTACTTCTGTAACATTTAGAAGAGACATTTGCCCAGTACTACAAATGCAGCTACATTTAAGTGTGATGGTATTGACCTCAAATGGGCAAGGCTAGCTGTCTTCCTATTGAGGGCATCTAGAGTGCAAGTAGAATTAAGCTGCATGGACAGCGACCTGCCTGTGACCTGCAAACACTTATGCCGGGCCAGGGAGGAGTTTGGTAGTTGTCTTGCCATAATTTCAGTAGGAGAATCAGAAGGCAGGGCTGATAGACATGCTCCAGTGCAGCACTTGCATGCTTACTCCACAGTCCTACTCCACGTGTCTACTCTGTGTGCCTACACTGCACACCTACTCTACGATCTATGCTGTGTGCCATCTCTACATGGCTTCTTCACGGGCCTACTGTGTGTGTCTATTTCACATTTCTACTCCATGAGCCTACACTGCATGCTTACTCCATGGACCTACTCCTTGAGCCAGCTTCACAGACCTACTCTACAGGCCTACCCCTTGGGCCTACCTCACAGGCCTCCTCTGCAGGCCTACTCCTCGGGCATACTTCACAGGCCTACTCTGCAGGCCTACTCCTCGGGCATACTTCACAGGCCTACTCTGCAGGCTTACTCCTTGTAACTACTTCACGGGCCTACTCTGCGGGCCTACTCTTCGAGCCTACTTCACAGGCCTACTCTGTGGGCCTACTCCTCGGAACTACTTCATGGGCCTACTCTGCAGGCCTACTTCTTGAAGCCTACTTCACAGGCCTACTCTGTGGGCCTACTCTGCAGGCCTACTCTTCGAGTCTGCTTCACAGGCCTACTCTGCAGGGCTACTCTGCAGGCCTACTTCTCAAGCCTACTTCACGGGCCTAATCTGTGTGCCAACTTCATGCCTACTTCACAGGCCTAGTCAATGAGCCCACTTCACGGGTCTACTCCTCGAGTCTGCTTCACAGACCTACTCTGCAGGGCTACTCTGTGGGCCTACTTCTCAAGCCTACTTCACGGGCCTAATCTGTGTGCCAACTTCACATGTCTACTTCACAGGCCTAGTCAATGAGCCCACTTCACGGGCCTACTCTGCGGCCTACTTCACAGGCTTACTCTTTGGGCCTACTCAGATATGAACTTTCAATTCTTTTTGTGGTAACATAGTACATTTGATACTGGCAGGAAGTTCCCATGTCACTGAATTGCTCTTTGCATGCCTGGCTGTTTCTTCATCATTTTTGCTGGGATTAATTGAAGCCAGTTGCCTTCATATGTGCCTTAACAGTCTGGATTTGGGCTTACTTTTGCTGCTAGCTACACCAACTGCATCTTGCTGCCAGTGACACACAAAATGTTTACTATTTTTTGGCCCTATTTTCACCTATTTTTCTTTTTTTTTTGTCTGATAAATGATTCTAAGGTGCAGCTGGTGATAAAATGAAATGGAAGAGGCCATTTTGATGACAGTGGACTCATAAACCGCAGAATCAAACTGACTTATTGCCATTGATTTGTATCTGCTGACTATCAGTTCTATTGAGCCCCGAAGGTCAATTTCTGCGTAGCAAACTGCAGGGAGGAAAGATTTTCAAATAACCGATAATTGTATTCTCATCTAACAGCTAACATTATACTGCAAAGAATACTGTGTATTTTTGGAGCCAGACAAGACCTGTTGTGGAATTGTGTACGTTTCAAAGAATACACAGAAAACATGTATATAAAGCATAGAGATTATGTAAATATAAAACGAGAAAACACGACTGTCTCAGTCATTCTGAATGAGAAATCACGTCTGTATAATGTAACGCTAATAAGCACAGAAAAATTCCATGTTGTGCAGTCTTGCATTCTTGTGAGACTCCCTACAATTTGCTCCATTCATATTTACAAACACTAAAAATGCATTCCAGCCATTGTAACAGCACAAGATGCTCACCTGTCAGGTTGCATCGCCTATCCAGCTGTGTCACTAATGACTGCCAGCTCAGAGAACGACACCGCTGGCTTCAGGAGAACTCAACTGGGGAAAGTGAGACTTTATTAGCCGTACCAGTTGGCCTCATTGTATCACCGAATGACAAATTCACCATGTTGTCAGCATGAGAGCTGCCTCTGTCATAAAGAGCAGACACATATGGACCTTATTAGATATGACAAGCCAACACTAATGTGTGGCTTGGCTGTGCTCAGCCTTTAGTGGCTAGGACAGGAGGAACTCTAACTGGGTACATTTTTATCCTTGACCGCAGTATGGACTGAGGTTTTTTTTGTGACCCTATGTGTGCACTTATGGAACTTGCCTGAATATTTATGTAAGCATGACCAACATGCATATGTAAAGCATGTAAAAGTGTTGCCATGTGAATTTGCCAATAGTCAGGTCATGAACGTGATTAGGCCTCTGAGAAAGATTCAGGTCCCTTGGCTCAGTGGGCTAAACATCTTGTCTGGTAATTCTGTGTGGGCTGCGAAGCCATGACTTTGAGCCCCTGTCAGACATACATCTTGGGTTTTGAAGGCAAAAGAAAACTACTTTCTCTTCAACAGTTTTAGTTATTAGTTTATTATTTCTTTGTTTTTGTTGTTTTATACAACATAAAGATCTATACAAATATTATTTAACCTAGTCTGGACATCATGTATTCTACATGGACCACATGGTATAATAATCTGGAGAGTAGGCTAATGTAATCATCTAAAACATAACAGTGAATATCTAAAAAAAATTATTCCTGTTAATTCTATTTTAGCTAATTATTATTTTTTTAGACATCCCAGTGGTATCATTAATAACGTTGAAGATGCAACAGGGATGGATACGAAGGAACACCCGAAACGCATAGCAGAGATCATCGAGAGCCAGTTTTATGTTTAGACACCTTTTCTAAATATTTTAGCTTTAGATTTTGTGAAAACTAATGACCGAGTGTTCGCAGCAACGAGTCCGTGACTGGCGCTGGATCTCAGGAATTTTGTGAAGCGCTCTTTGAGTGGTGTTTACCGCTGCTCCCGTAATCTGTGTTCCGTCTCTCGTCTGCCCTTGGTGAGTGCTGCAGCGAGGTTGCCAAGCAACCGCAGACAGAGCATCTAGAAGGTGTGAGCCTAAAAGATGGCATTTACATAGTCACTATTTGGTACTTCATAAAATTTGAGAACGAACTTCTGGCAAAACTAGTAATTGTGGCATTATATCGAGTGTGCCATTCAAATATTGCCACGGTTATTTTTTCACATTCTTAAAACTGTAATTATGATGAACTGTTTAAGGTTTTATTTGAAACCATTGGCTAAACTTGTGAAGAAGACATCACTGACTGTCACAGCTATTAATTACAAATCGCAAATGTGTATATTACATTATAATAGAGAAAAAACTGTTTATAAAAAACCATCTGCACTCAGACAGCATTTTCTGTCCAAATAAAAGTAGGAAAAAAATATGCTCCGACACTTTTATATATGGAAATAGTGTTGTTTAGCTCTTAAAAGTAGAAAAAAGGTTCAATAGCTGGGAAAGAACTTATAGAACATGTAGTTGTATACTCATAAAATGTAAACTCATTGTTTATTCTATTTCCTGCATTTTACAAGGTAAACCTATTTTCATCTGAAAGGCTAAGTAATTGTTTCAGGAACAGATGATGATTTGCAGTTTGAAAGGCTCTGATGTTTAAAAACGAGTGCTATTAATGGTTACAAAGCATGTGTGTGAATTCCATTTTTTGTCACAAGTTAAAGCTTTTTTTTCCTCTTCAGTGTAGATAATACACATTTGCAAACTGGGTGAGATTGCAGAGTGGCAAGCTGCCTCATTACCCCTGCCACATTTCGCCGAGGTGTTCTTCCTTCAGCGACCTCACCATGTCCCCCTCCGACCCGGGAGTGGGTGGGAACCGAGCCTGTCTATAAGTCCCAAAACTCCCTCGGGGAAGAGGAGCAGGTGCGGCTTCCTGAAGAACAAAATCAGATTCCGGTTTTCTCGTGCACTTCATTTCACACCCCGGAAGCCCAGCGGATGACAAAGATAGGGAGCGGCAAGCCCAAGCCTGAAAGGTGGGTACACGCAACTATGGGTCGTGGGACTAGGGGTGGTGGTAGTGGTGGGGGGGATCTGAGGGGGATGAGGGGAGGTGTTCCCTTGATGAGAGATGTTTGAGCTTTGCTGGGCGACCAAGCAGCAGCGGCTCAAACGGGACATGGCTGAAAGCATCTCAGGCGGAGTGTACTGGGAACGGCAGCCCCATGGGCTGCGACATCAAGCAGCCATCAGCAAGTCAAAGCACATCAAGTTCAAACCCTCGTGGTGTGAACATTATTACTTTCTCATCTGTTTCAGAACCACACGCTTTGGAGCCTGCTTCATCCAAGCTCCTAAGTAAAGTAAATAAATAAATGAAAATCCAACTCCGCTATGTCGTTGTTACATCCACAGAGAAAAGCCAATAATTCAGCAGCCTTGGCACATGTGCTGCAAACATTCTTATGAATTTTATCCTTCTTAAATGCATTCAGAACAGCTGGCTTTCACATGGACTCTTCCAGCTACTGCAGACATAAATATTTTTCATTAAGTAAAGTAAAGTGGTTCTGAATGAAAATGACTGCTTAAAGTAAAATGTTTTGGGGCTACTTTTGTATATACTCTAATTTCAAACAAGATTTTAGAGCTTTTTTTCCTCATGGGAAGCACTTGTTTGGGCGAGGACTTATTAAGTTTAATTTTTGCAAAAATATGTGCAGATTAATAATGGTGGCTTTTCCTCATATAGCAATAAAAGAGCACCAATTTCTGCTTTGTTCCCATGTACTGCAGAGCAGTTATAACCTGAACTGCTGATTCAGAGAAAATAAAATGAAAACTGTGTGTTTATGTGGGTTTGTGTGTGTGTTTATCTGTGTGTGTGTGTTTCACTGTAACAATTCAGCCACGTGACAGTAAATCCCATCATCTAGCAGTTTAAATCCACTAAGCTGTTATTTTATCTTTCTCAGTATTCAAGATAAAGCTGGCTAATATTATTGGTCATAGTCATACATGTTACACTTTACTACCAGCAAAGAATTGGTTAAAAGATGGCAAGATTCTTTAAAACCATAATGAAAATAACAAATTACCTTTTCAAAGTTGAATAATAACAATAAATCATTAGTGACATTAGTGGCATGGTAACACTTCCTCAGAAATATCTACCAATTTTTTAGTTTCTCAGCAGCTGATCTTGGACTGGGTCATGGGTGAACTGGAGTCTCCCTAAAGCATGGATTCAGCAAATAATCAGAATGTTGGCATTTGGTAAATGTTATAAATGTCATAAATGTTATTCTTTTGCTTATTAAAGCACATGTTCAGCATACGTTGCTTACTGGGAAACTGACTAACAAAAGGAAGTACCTTGTATTTGATGCTTTGCTTATTACTACAAAAGAGTTTTTTTTTAAAGGTTTTCATATTAACTTGGTCAGTTAGTCCAATAGCTATACTTAGTCGACTGAACACTATCACACTGCTTTTTTAAAACGGTTGTTTGAAAAACAAAAGTGTGTAACATTAAAAACATGATTTTAGTTCTGTTTGGGATTGTTGTCATGCCAGGCATGTGAAACAGAACCAGGTTTCTTTTCTATGCCAAATTTTTTAGTGTTTGTTTTAAAAAATTCACAGAAGTCTCCTGCTTTGTGAGTCTGTAAAAATCAAGGCTGTCTTTATCAGTGCATAGAATATTATTCTGAATATGCAAGTAATTTTTGTGTTTTTCTTTTGCTGTTTCATGAAAGCTAAAAGTAGTTCCAGATATGCAAATTTATATGCATTAGTTTGCAGAAACAGTAACTAATAAAACTGCATTTTATTATCTCCTAACATGCAGGGTGATTTAAAAACCTCAGAGAGGAATTCTCCATGAGACTGATTTTACTGCCTCTTCTTGTTCTAAACCTGAAGGAGATCCTATTGGATGTTGCTTTGGATTGTTTGAAGCTCTTGGTGAAACCCTTAGGTTAATTAGGTCCCTCACCCATGTTCTATCAGTTGTTATCCAAAGCCTTTGACCGCAGGTGAAGATGAGGACACAGACACACTTCAGCTCCACACCAGCCAAAGCCATCAACACTACATCCAGAGCCACAGAGAACAAAAATTCACATTGATGGATCTTCTTTCTGTAAAGTTTAAACTTTCAGAGAGTTTTCTGCTTAAGATGCTATCTTTTACCATGATAAAAACAGGTAAATTCAATAACAGTTGCATAATTACAGTATAATGTGCACAATTTGAGATACGCTGAGACAAGTTTATGATTGAGAAAAGTTTTCAAATTACATACACAACTGTTAGATCCCAAATATTGTTGCCAATCTGTGCTGACAAAATCAAAAATCATTCTTGAAAATGTAGGGAATGAATGGACTTTCCCCCTTTTTAATTAGTTTATACTTTGAGTTAAAAAGGAGGCTCCTATTAGCCATGTTACACCCCTCAGCAGAGTTTGTTTATGTCATGTCAAGTTATAGTAAATGTTAATTGTGTTTTCTACGTGCCCTAGAAAAACTTGTCTGTTTTTCTTGAATTGTTATTTAGCTTTTCATTTAAACGGATGCAATTTTTATGTTTATTGATTAAATAAATAAGCATCTTATTAAGATAATTATAATTATCACTTCATCTGTCTTGTTTAAGTATTTTTTAAGTAAAGCAATGTGTGGCCTAAATTAGTAAAGCATTACTCACATTAGAAGACAATGCAGTGTTCAATATAATTAAACTTCACATTTTATGACATTAAAGAACAAAGACAGCTTCAGGTAAAACACTGATAAAGATTTACAGTTTCCGCCTATACACCAAAGTGTTTCAAAACAAAAACAGTGTAACTATGCATAGATTATGACCTTGATGTTTTTGTGCAAACAGTAATTGTCAGGCATTTCTAGTTGAGTGTTTTGCCTGCTAACCAAACAAAGCAGCAGTGTTGGAGTGCAGCCCCTTTCGCTCCGACTTTGAAAGCAGAGGAGTCGTTCTGAGCTGCCTGGCATTGTTACTGCTGGAAGTGGATCGATGTTGGGACTCTATCAGTGGGAATTAGACAAACCAAGACAAGCAGACAGCTGTTTCTCTGGCGCGGCAATGAGACCTAGCTGTCCCCTTCATTATTATTCATATCTTTTTCATATCTTTTTCTAGCAAAATTCCTAAAGTTCAACAAGCCAGCAGCTGCTAGATTACTGCAGTACCATTATTTTAATATGAATCTTTAAATTTTCGCTCTCACTCGAGAAGAGAGAAAGAGAGAGAGAGAGAGAGAGAGAGAGAGAGAGAGAGAGAGAGAGAGAGAGAGAGAGTCAGTTTATTTTGTTTTAAGAAAATAAGTAAATAAAAAATAAATGAAAAACATTTTAATGCATTTAGCATATAGGGCAGATACAATTAGTGGCATGGTGTTCATCCTTCATTGCTGTCTGTGTCATTCTAAGACCAATACATTGTGTAAGTGGTGGTGTTTATCAAATCAAAGTTGTGAAATAAACACACACATACACATATATATATATATATATATATATATATATATATATGGTTTATTTTTAGACAACATGAAGAAGGAGGCCATGTAATCCAATGCAATATCACATGTACTGCATTATTAATATTCACTCTTTGTAATAAATTTAATATGTTTATGTCCAAATACTGAGTAACAGTGCGTATGCATTGAGGACTGATGCTTGTGCAGTATGTTATATAATCCAAAATTTCCACGGTTGAGCTACTTTCATCAAAGCTACATTTTATACAATAGCCTGATTCATATTTTACTAATGGGCAATGGAAATTGCATACCATGTAGAATTGATTTATTATTCAAATTGCCATTTTTAACCAATTATAATAGTGTTGTGCATGACCTGAGGTGTCTGGGACTTACTTTATTATTTCATCATTATCTTTCTCTGCTAAACAAGAAGACGCCTCTGGGGGTGTATATATGAACACACACAAATATAATAAAGGGTGGCATAAATATTTCTGTCACACGCTGTGTAAATATGACCGGGGTTTTCTGAATAATGTAAATTCTTAGCAGACGATATACAGATAATCTACAGGCTTTTTCTGTGGAAAACGGCAAGATTTGTTTTCATTTTATGTAGTACCAGAACATTAGTATTTGCAATAAAAGAGCATTTTGTCTATGTTCTTCAATGAGTATCCTATCGTTTGTTTACACACTCAATTCACAAATATATATACTTTAGTATTTGTTAAAGCCTTTGGCACATGTTTATGCTGTAGATGGTGAATTACAGCCAAATGTGCGACATCACATATTTATACTTTTCTTTTGAACATTTTTAGATGTCATTTCTTTTTAAAAATCTTCTGTAACCTAAAATCATCAGACTTTCTTAGATAAATGAACATCTTGTTAATTTCACTCCATGATCATCAGCAATCTAAATATATTGCACATTGTTCATTTCTTAATGCATTTCTTATCTCATTTTATGTCTAGCTTTATAAAATGTTAACTTTTATAACCTAACCAGTGAATGTTATTTTTCCTTCCGAACCACAGTAATTAAGATGCTATTTAGAAAGCTACCCACATAAACTAGCAGTGAAGACTATCTGTCAGTTAACAAAGCAGGAACTGGGGTCCCAAAAGCTGCCTAGCAAGTATAAGTGAAAGATGAGCCAGCACTGTAAGCAATGATAAGAGTCTGTGAAGAAAAAGTTAATCAGGCTTTGCTTTAATGCTGAAGCATGCAGATAATGAATTCGCTAAGGTCCTGGAAGTTTGATGTCCATGCATAGTAATTCCATGTATAGTATTCTTCTCTCTGCTAATGAAAACTGTCACAATCAACATGTATCTTTTTTCTTTGTTTTGTGAAAAATTTTTATCAATTAGCTTTATAGTTATATGTACTCTGTCAGAACACGTTTGTTTTCCTTGGTTAAGACAATATTGACACAGACAATGACAATGTATTTAATCATCAGTATTCTGCTTCATAGCATTTCAAAGTGTGACAAAATTGAACATTGTTGTTGTTACAAAACTTTTTTTTTTGCATTACTTAAAATAACTTTATTTGTGGGCAACACAGCGGTGTGGTGGTTAGCACTGTTAGAACCGCCAGGCCTGGGGTTCGATTCCCGCCTTGAGTCTGTGCGCGTGGAGTTTGCATGTTCTCCTTGTGCTTGGTGGGTTTTCTCCAGGTTCTCTGGTTTCACAGTCCAAAGACGTGTGGGTTAGGTTGACTGGTATCTCCAGATTACCCATAGTGTGTGTGCCTGCCCTGCAGTGGGTTGGCACCCTACCCTGAGTGTCCCCTGCCCTGCGCCCCATACCTAAACAAACAGTGGAAACGCTGGCGGACGTCAGTTAGACATTTTAGGTTTTATGCAATGTTGAGTTTCACAAGCACAAGGTAACATAAAAACCAACAATGTATATATTTTTATTGAAAAGTAGTGTTACCCATATTTGCTGAGAGTTTCAAGTGAATTAACATACACTACAAATTAATTGATTACTTAATGGGAATTAAAAACAAATAAAAAAAAGAAATGAGAAAAGGTTGGACTTAATTCACAGCTCGTGAGATACCATTGATTCACTGTAATGAGACACTTACTGGATCTAAATTAAATCTGGAATGGGTTTTGTTTTAATTTAAGTCTCAAAAACCATGAATAAATATGAAATATCCTTTAATTACTACACATCACCTCAGTCCCATCAAACTGGTACTTTATTAATTTTTTTTTTAGATTTCCAGGTGTGTTATTCTGAATATCCACCTAAGACAGACGGTATAATTCTCAAAGAATGTCTTGGTCTTCCCTAGCTAATTCATATATATATATATTGCATTTAAACCTAAGCACCTAAAACTAAACAAAAAACACAGCTACACAGACCCGACACAAAGTTCCTGCAGGACTGATTGGACCTCCTCTACTGCTTTGTGTCCTGTTTATAACCAAAGGGCTTCTCACAGTGAAATAATACACAGCATGAAGAAGTTGACCATTTACAGTTACTGTTCACCATCTTTGTGAACTTCAGCATCACTTATTTAGACGCAAAATTCGCATTTCTTTTTCACACCCTCACAATTAGGATATACTTGACCTATGAAAGCTACTAAATTAGCATGAGCATTAACCTCAGATCTTTGCTTTGCTGTGTGTTTCATTAGGGTACCATCTCTAAAGTTTGGGCCAACTGCATGATTCTGTCACCATGAAGAAATAGAACACCAAGCTGAACAAGTTCTAAACTGTCTCTGTGCTAGCCAAGATATACATGTCAAGATATACTTTTGCATATACAGTATATTAACATATTAACACTGTGGCCTGTTACTTTGAGTAAAAAAACATGCCTGCAATGTGCTTTGCAGTCTGAGTACAATTCAGCTGTTAACTCATACATTATAATATTATGATTTAACCAGAGCAGGCTCACCCTTGTGCCTTCAACTTCAGTCCATCTTGGAAAACCTCCATACAACTCATGAACTGTGAATGGTGGGATGCTGCACTATTCAAAACTCCAATACTTACAAGGAGAAAGATCTCTATTTGCTTCAACTGATAAAGGAGAAGGAAGTCTTTTTTGCAGTTTGTTTTTTAGAGATTCCCATAAAGGTTTAATTAAGTTTTGATATAGTGATTGGGGAGCCTAAGGAAGGCCTTTGGCTTCGTTATGATGTTCATGGTTCCAATTTCATGTCACATTTTAATGGGGGCATTATTATTTTGAAACATGGGAGCACATTAAGGGAGGAGTATCAGCATCAAAAGGCACACTTGGCCCTATTAAATAAGTATAGAAAATAGCGATAAAAATGACCACCAGCGAAGGTCAGTTTATATTATTTTGTACTCCCTATGCCACATTTGTAGCATTTGTGCATTGGGTATGATTAATCCATAGAATATTTTCTCAGAACACTTTTGGCTTTTCTGCATAGGTTTGTGCAGGGATTGTTTGTGATTTCTTTTTCTGTTTGCATTTCAACAGTAGGGTCCTTCTTGGTCAGTCCAAGTCAGCTTTAAGATGGATGTTTTACATGTCATTTTTTTCAAGGTTCTCACCAAATTTTGATCAATTTTCCTCTTCCCTCCATAGCTTGGAGAGTTTTTTTGAGCAGCAAACTTTTTAAAACACTGAAAACTGTGGAAACAGATTCTAAGGTGTCTGGAGATGGTGTTGTACCCTTTTGAATTTTTATGTTTAGTGATTAAAGTTGTTCTGATGGTTTCAGACAGTGCTCTTTTTCTTTACCACTATCAAAAAGGAACATGAGATGAAAGACCTTTTTTAAGGATTAGAGCTATCATTCCACAGTTAATACATGTCATGTAAGTATCAGCAAGTTATCTCATGAGTTTAATTTCACTTCAATGAGAATCTAGTTCTTCTAATCGAGCTGATTTGAATTATTAAGAAGTATGATAATCGTTGTGTCAAGGCAACTTTTCAGTTGTTTTACTGTTTCCACACATTTTATTTTCTAATTGTTTTTGTTTCATCCAGTTCTGATCTGGATGAAACAAAGGAGCTTATAAAGATCAAAGTGGTTTCGTTGCTAATTTTTGAGTAGATTGTGTACATGACAAACCTGCAATTCAAGGTTGTTGATGGAATTTACCAGGACCGTACATTGCACTCATTACTACAAGCATGGGATTATTGATAGTCATTTTCTAAAGATGGCGGCTTATCATTAAGAAAGGGACATGATCATATTGTCAAGCCATTAGGTAGCCAGCAAGTTAAAATCTCTGTTTCCAATCTTGTCTTCTTAGCATTGGGCATAAGGATGTTGGGTGGAAAAAAATAGGACTGAACTGTTCATTCCCTGTCACCATCACTGCTACATTTTGTGGCCACCTGTGGTGGCAGGGCCAAGCATGAGTTCTGATTGGTTGGCTTAATCCACCTGAAACCGACCAACACAATGAGACCACAGCTGGAACAATGATAAAAGTGTGGATAGTTATACCCAGTCTCAGCGTATCGCTCCCTATAGGTCACGCTTCCACAGGGCTGGACTCTGATCTTGTGCAGGCGTCCATATATCTCCAGCCAGCTCACGAGTTGTCAGAGAATGTTCTGGAACCGATGACGTGTACGATTGCACTTCCAGTGTTCTTTTCTGTGGGAAATACAAAGATGTAAAGATCAACAGGCAGCTTCTGGAAGGTGGTCAAGGGGTCATTTTAAAAATAATAATTTAAAAACTAAGTATAATTAGATAATGTAATTTTAAATGTCTATATCAAGAGATACATACTGATAAAAATAACAATACAAATTATGTAAAAAATTATATTTAAAAAAAAAAATTCTTCTGATCCATTTTTTTAATACATTAAATATCATAGATATACGTTACAGCAAATTTGTCAGAAACCTATGTCAGATACCTCCACATACACTGGTCATTAATCCTGATTTCTTGCTGAAAAACAATGTACCCGAATTATGCGAAAAACTAAACACAGACAAAACAACTCAAATCTTTTGCCTTAAGTATTTATCCTTATGGGTTACGTATCTGTAAAGTTTTACCTGGTTAATATTAATGTCTTGTGTCTTTCACTTTTGTGTCTTCTATGAATATATGCTTTCTCATTGAAATGCAGTCATGTCTGATGTATAACATTGGTTTATTTCCATTGAAGACAACAATTACCCTTGTAAGGCAAATTCATGTTATAATGACAAATATAATGGATATACATTCAGTTGTTACTATATTTATTTCCAGTCACTATTTGTGGTAAATAGGAAAACACTCATCCCTTTTATCTTGTGAAAGGTGTTGAAAAATGAAGTGGGGAAGTATGAGTGAAAATGATCTGTAAAATGTGAACATGTTAAAGTAAAAAAAAAAAAAAAAACAGTTCCCAAGGTGCTGAAAGATGGTACCAAACGTTAGCATATAATTATGTGAGTGCCATGCAATTATGTTCTATAGCCTGAAATATGAAAGGTTTGTTTCCAGTGTTATGATGCATGAACAGAAAAAAACAGAAAGAGATGTCCCATCCCATCCGGTGCCTGGTAACCTCCCACTCATTAGTGCAGGAGGCTCAGCGTAAAGGTCTGTTTGCATTTTAACTGCTCTAGTTTTGTCACTTATATTTTTAGAAGCCTTCTGTCTAAATGTATTTTTGTTTGTATATGAGGTGTGCGTATTTTATCTTCTAACAAAATCCACTTCATCATCCTCTCCAAGGAGTTATAACATATAGACACCATAACTTGCAATTAAAAGAATAGCTTTATGTTTTATAAGAAATTATTGAAAAAAATTTATTTGAGGGTGGCACAGTGGTGTGGTGGTTGGCACTGTTGACTCACATCTCCAGGTCTGGGGTTTGAATCTTGTCGTGTGTGTGTGTGTGTGTGTGTGTGTGTGTGGAGTTTGCATGTTCTCCCTGTACTTGGTGGGTTTTCTCTGTGTGCTCTGGTTTCCTCCCACAGTCCAAAAATCTGCAGGTTAGGTTGGTGTGTGTGTTCCCTGTGGTGGGTTGACACCCTGCCCTGGGTGTCTCCTGACCTGCACCCTATGGGCTCTAGGTGTCCCTGTATCCCTCACCAGGGCAAAGCAGTTAAGAAAATGAATTTATCTGAGGAGATAATTACTTTAGAGCTTTTTGCATGTACACTGGCATTACAGGACCAATACTGTTGTGGCTGTGGTCCTAAAATGTTTTACTGCTACATTTAAGTCATTATTTGCAAAATTTGCTCTTGATTGCTGAAGACAAGGTGGCATGGTGGCGTGGTGGTTAGCACTGTCGCCGCGCACCTCCAGGCCTGGGGTTCAATTCCTGCCTTGGGTCTGT
>JABJVR010016728.1:16101-41197 GCA_025773905.1 Chitala chitala | reverse complement strand
CCCCCCCCCCCCCCCCCCCCCCCCCCCCCCCCCCCCCCCCCCCCCCCCCCCCCCCCCGAGAAACATTATAGCGAGAGAAAGACTGAGGGGGTAATGTGGCTGGTAACCTTCTGTCAGCTGAACAGCTAGCAGGAAATCAAAGCTGAAGAAAATACTAATGTGTGTACATACCACATCACACACACAAAACAACAAGAGCCGGCCAGACCAGTTGTGGTACAAGTCCCACAAGAGGGGCAAACCCACGGAAGGTGGTTCCAGCTCTGTAACAAAACCACAACAGAAGAAATGCTGCTGGCAGAGAACCCAACCAGCAAGAACGTCAAAGGAAAGAAGAAGAATCTCTCTCTGTGTGTGTGTGTGTGTGTGTGTGTGTGTGTGTGAGTGAGAGAGAGACACCATTACAGCCAGTCTTCAAGCGACTTTCATCTACCAATTTGAACCTATACAGAAAGGCTACGCATATCCAGTTTAGTGTTTTTGAACCAACAAAATTTCCCAGACTATACTGAGGATATACTAACCAACTCCAGATATACCAGGAGTCAGATGGCTTAAGGTGGCCCTTGACATATTATGTACGACATGTAATAGTAAAAACAAAATAATTTTCCATGTTTGAAGTGTTAAACATTTAGTAGTCTGTATTTAACCAAGTGTAGCACGAGGGGATTGTTGTCATAAGTGCTTTGAAGCACATTGTTGTGAAAGGCGCTATATAAAAATAATTGAATATTAACGCGACTGTTTTTGTAGAGTAAAGCCCTCCGTCACCCACACCCTGGGGGGGCGTTCAGGTCCGGTGGGAGGGGAGCCGTAGCTTGTGAAGTATAAATACATAATATAAGCAGACCTCTGGGGTCCTGCCTGACACTGCATGCTGGTGGGGCCTCTCTGCGCACAGATACAATAAAGCTGAATGTATTCAAACTCTATTCTGCATCAACACGACACGCGGAAGTAACTCATGACACATTCAACAACAGTTCAGACTGAGAACCGCACTTCCACACGCGTACGATGTCCGACACTGGCTTAACTCAGGCACCGTGCAGGATAGGAACCTCGAACGGAGTGGGGGTTTCAGCTGTGACCATCACTACCTTTCTCCTGAAGGCCATCTTCCTCAAAGGCTTCTCCTCGCTTCGTCCTGCTCTTCCTCTCCTCCAACATCTCCTTCTCCTGGAGCCAGCGTGCCATGGCCTGTGGGGGTGAACGTAGCATAAACGCAGTCTGTGAAATTGAACAGCCCTTTCTGCATTAGGGTCATGACTGACCACACGTGCAGTAAAACAGGACATCACAATCGCCATCGACCTCATGGTCAATGATAAAGATGGCCACTGCACACCGTCAGAGAGCATCCAAACACCCTCCGCAGTCATCCCTCACAAAGATGCGGTTCTAATAAATCATACTGGTCACAGCACTCAACACCTGCGCAAACTCAGCAAACAGGTTTCTGTGTCAGATAAACCAGTTTAGATTTTCTTTAGCACTCTGTCAACATCCACGCAAGGCTAATGAATTTCAACTTGTACTTTTATAGCACCACCCATCCAAACATTGGACATTTATATTTAAAATAAATAAGGCCATGCACAGCAAAGACAGTGCAGCAGAGGCACAATGTAATCATATGACAGTGGGTGGAGCTTGGCTGATGTCAGTCGTGATAGGCTCTCACCTCGTCCTTCTCTTCCTGCCGCCGCAGCTGTTGTGCCTGCCTGACCAGCTGCTCCTGAATCTCCATGGCGATCTCACTGTCATTCTGCTCTCTGAGGATGAGATAAAAGCTGGCACTGGAAAGCACAACCAAAGGACACGACAGCCTCCAAAAAAATCACGTATGAATGAAAATGTTTTGCAATAGCAAACAAAGAAAAGTGAGTTAGAGGGGAAATCGTAAGTGCGGCACTGAACACTGGGACTCGCTGAGCCGTACACGGCCCGGGATGCAGGGACACCTGATAAACGGGAACTGCAGATGGACATAAACCAGAGAAGCGTACTCCCTCGGCAGCTATGAGAGCACATCACAGCCCACCAACCGTGAGCAGCCAAACACTGTTTCCCAGGGTTAGTCTGCAGAAACATCAGCCAGAGCTGTCACTGACATGCCATAAGGGCAGCATTTCACCGACTGTGATGGTTACAGGTTTCACAAGGCCGAATCCACAATAGGGGTGGACAATATAACAATATTGTATTGAGACAAGTTCCAACTAAGTTCACGATATGCGTTTAAGAGTTACAGAAAGAACAATGATACAACTCCACACTTCATTTAAATTATAGACCTAACTAGCAAGTGCCTGCCCTGTGATACCTGCATGTTCAGAGGCTGCAACAGAACTACAACTAAACAAAGCAGTTACAGCGTTCATGACAGCTACACACCATCAGTACACACTTGATCTGTCAATATCTGCCTCCGTGGATCTTAACGTACTGAATAGAAGTTGAACTAAAACTTAATTGGCATTTATAAATCATCAGACTGCTAAAACACTGCTCCCCTGTCATGCTAAAGTAAACTGTGCACACAGTCCATGCGGTTGGCTAGTGTTAGAAATAGACATATGCAGCATGGCTTAAAGAACAGCATGGCTTAAAGTCCTGAAAAATTGTTCTGCTTCGACTGTGTGGAAATGGTTTGGATTTGTAAAATCTGATGTGGCCCAATCTGTAATTTGCAAACTTTGCTGTTTGTATAACAGGTGTCAGCACAGAATAACAACCTACAGCAAAAACACCTCCCAAAAAACGTGGAAAGCCTGGCAAAGCATACATCTACACACATCCTCTTCAGCAACAGCGTCTTCCACACATTCTGAGATAACCAAACAGAAGCGGGAAGTTCTGATTAACTGAATTAGCTACAATGAGTTTCTCTTACAAGGATTTTACATGCACTACTAATTAAGTATTATTATTATTATTAAGCTATAAGCAGTGTTTCTTCGAAGGATAGAATTGCTGGTTAGACAGTAAACATTACTACATTACATACATGACTATTTTGGTGGATTGTAAACAAAACAAAAACCACAATCTATATCGTAACTCGTGATTCTAAAAAACAGCTTCATGACGATATGCCTAAGGCATCTCCCAGCCCTATCCCAAAGGGCGAACCCTGCTGTCGCTCAGCACAGACGGCTTCATGACGATATGCCTAAGGCATCTCCCAGCCCTATCCCAAAGGGCGAACCCTGCTGTCGCTCAGCACAGACGGCTTCATGACGATATGCCTAAAGCATCTCCCAGCCCTATCCCAAAGGCGGAACCCTGCTGTCGCTCAGCACAGACGATCAGACGGCTTAACACCACATTACTGAACACTGGAGCTTCACCACAGTCACGGTTTTTTACTACTTCTTGCCACTCAATGCTCATCGGAGTTAACGGTAATAAAGAGACTTGGTTTAATCACAGGAAGGTAATTATGTCTCAACAGAAGGTCATTTCATCTTTTCCCTCAGAAATGGCACGGATTTGATGGAGTTAGTCTTGGTGTCGCATGGCTCAAAGTAGACATGCATGTCATTTACTCCACGGTCACCTGTAATTCGTGATAGAGCCCTGCCACCGCACAAAGACAAATTAAAGCAATCTTGGCACAGGACAGATGTTGTTGATCTCATCATTTCACTCACAGTGCATTCTGGGTAAACCGCTAGAGGAGTTATAACTCACAAGAGGTATTAACACCTCCATCTGATTGGTGTTTCATCTCTTCTGAAACAGGTGCAAGCAACATGTAACCTGCATGATCAAGGACACGATATAGGGGTGGACATTGGGGGGGGTGACCTACATGTCCCTGTGGAGCCGCTGCAGCCGAGACCTGGCCTTGACATCCTCCTCGTCTTGCAGCTGCCTGGCGATACGCCGGTCCTGCTGTGCCAGCCGGTTCTTGAACACGTTGGATGCCAGGTGGCTCACAACTGCGGCACAGGGCAAAGAGTAACGGAAAAGCACAAGGGACGAAGTCGCATTTACCACACGAGATGACACACCTTTCCCCCTTTGCTTATAGACGACTGTGTATGTATGTATGTGTGTGTGTGTGTGTGTGTGTGTTGACACTAATCATCCCAGTGGATGGGAGGGTGATAAATTATACACTTTACATCACTAGCATCGTTAGTCACTCTGCAGAATGACGCATTAAATCACAGTCCCATCGGTCGAGTGTCACTATCCACTCTCGTCCACACGCATCTCCTCCCAGACTGCGTGACTGATAGTGCCGGGTGGGGTTAACTCATGGCAACCATGCCACATTCCACATGTTCCACTCAAACCTCCAACCCAGTTCAGCCAGTTAGGCCACTAGCTGCGTTACGCTTTACTACTTTCATATGCATTTCTGCAGATGGTGGCATTTCAATGAATGAACTACAGTGAATCAAACAGCCTGAAGTCTGCATGACAAATTAAAAACCTACATTATACAAAAGAAAAACAAACCAAAAGAGCCCATATAAGAAGAGCTGAGTATGGTGTTAGTGTTGGTGTGTGTTTAGTGAGCCTGTTTCTTCAACACAGCTAAGCAGGTGTGTGGTTCTCTGATTAACGCTGAGGAGGGACACAGGGAACACGTCCCGAATGGCTCGGCCCTCGAGCCAATAAGGCGTAAGGAGCAGCGTCACACCGTTACAACGCAGCACCGTGGTGAGTGGGAACAATTCAGGAAATAGTACAATATCCACAGGACCTACAAAGAGTTATCAAACAAGATAATCAACTGCTCAGTGCAAAACTGTGGAGAAGGAGCTACTTACGACAAATACATAAAAGTAAAGAATACATAGATGAAACATGGCATTTGAGAAAGGAATAGAGAGGTACTCCGCGCAGCCATTGTTTCCTTGTTCCCTCATTCAGGGGAACAAGGAAGGGCCTGCAGACCTTAGCATGTGGCTGTGTTCAAGAAGTTATTTACAGAGATAATCAGGAAGGAAGTACTGCAGGATATGTGCAAGTACTATTGCAAAACAGCTGCGTTTGTGATGGGGGGGGCACCTGTTTTTAGGTATTTGGAATAGCCAGAATATTTTATCGATGTCTGTGCACAGCTGACTATGCTGAGAACAGAATAACAGGAGGCCCAATAAGTGAAGCTGTGTGTAAACTCAGCCACAAAGCAACACTGTGAACGACTAACAATGACAACAGATGCAGCTTGATTGTATTAACCCATTTAGCTACACAATACATACAACAGAGTGATAACCATGGAAGACCCACAGAACCGAGGGGCTTTTCTGCACGGCATCAAAGAAAGTGTCAGCAGACGGCTACGCGTTACATCCAGTATCCATGAGCACTCGGGCTTGACGAGAGATGGAGACTTACTCTCCTGTTCCTGCAGGCTGTGTGCCAGAGAGTGGTCCTCCAGCACGGCGAAGTCCCGGCACGCTGTGGGGGGACACAAAGAAAAGGGGAATGTCAAAAGGCCATTGTGTGCTGACACACAAGGCGTTGGAGGACTGGTAAGGAACAAAACAACAGACCAACAGTACAACGGTTTCAGAACGTGCTTTCATGAATGGACCTAACCTTCATCAGGACAGACACCCTGGGTTTCCTGTACATCTCACTTACCGAGTTCTCTTCTGCGAAACACAAACATGGCGGTAATTGTCAGTTAAAAGGGAGAAAACTGCTTGTAGCCATCATCTGCCTGGGCCTTGGAAACACACATGGCTAACATCAAGTGTGTGAGCCCAGGTGGGGTCTTAGCAGTCTGCCAAGGTGGTTACATCTTATTCGTTTAGCACACGCCTTTGTCCAAAGCAACTTAGTGAATAATAGTACACATGCATATCACGAGCGAGGTCAAACTGTATCAGAGAATCTAACTGACAGTAAGTGCTGTCCTGTCATCAAAGTGCACACGATTAGGTCAAGCAATTGTCTCAAAGTCATACAAGCACAGCATAAACATATAAAGTGTAGGTCTTGAATTAACTAGAAAAACATTTATAAACAAACCAACACCATGGCTACAATGGAGTGAATGGAAGCAAAGATTTCAGGTTTGAAGTACTGAGGTGCTCCCTGAAGAGATGTGTCTTCAGTTGCTTTCAGAATGCGGACAGGGACAGTGAAGTCCTCAAAGCAAGAGAAAGTTTAATGCTTTTTCATTTACAGGTTCTCAGAGCAGCTGAACCTCACACTGTTAAGCAAACGTTTAAGGAGCCAATGGACAGAAGACGACAGAACAGAGACTGCATGGTTCCTGCAAGTGTCTTTTTGACAAAACCATCACATAAGAAATGTGGAGCACAAAGTGCTACCAGGGGAAAGGTTCAGATTCCATCTATTTAAAACAGAATATCTCAACAAACAGTTGTGGTCATGGAGCATCGTCTGGGTAGTGCTTTAAAACCAATAGAAAATGTCTGACATACACTGGTAGTATTGTTTGTAGTAACATGGAAGCTTCAAACAGTTCAGTTAATGGCATTAATTTCTTGCCGTTTTCAGTTTGATCATCTCTAATTTGTTATGCTCCCGGAGCAAAGCATTCAATATACCAAGCATGATCCCAGCCTCACTTTACAGGAACATACTAAACAGCATGCTCCAACAACATCTCTCAGAGCATATACCTTAATGTTTCTCCCCAGCTTCCTGACTGGGCTCGTCTTCCGCGAAAATATGATCAAACCCTTTGGCAAAACCATAAACTTTGGGCACGAAGAGGTTGGGGAGAAAGAAGCACAGAAGCACAAAGGTTGTGCAGGAGATTCTATCTAAAGTACCACTTACTGGTTTTGTGCTTCAAGCCTGTCTCAGAGGCATGTGGAAGAAAATATCCCAAATGTGAAAATTCCAGAAATTCCATCAGTACAGGATTTCCATGCACTCATCCGAAATGATTCTGGCACCATCTTCGCACTTCTTGGAACAGGCCAGAGTCCCTCACATTCCTACACTTACAGCAGCTGCCACCCTCCATCACAACACATGGAGTGAACATACCAACATGCCTCAGGATCAACTGAGACACACGCTCCAGGACAGAACGCGGGGAACGTCAACACTGAGACACACGCTCCAGGACAGAGCGCGGGGAACGTCAACACTGAGACACATGCTCCAGGACAGAGCACTAAAAACAGAGGACTCTTATAGGCCCTGATTAAATTAAAATTAAATTAGTCATTTATCAGACGCTTTTATCCAAAGCGACTTACAACATTTCCATCAACTTCTTACAATATCTATTACAATGAGCTGGCGCTGGGTGTCTTGCTCAAGGACACACCAGGTGGCTGGGCTGGGATTCGAACCAGGAGGCTTCCGCATCCCAGCCTGATGTCCTAGGAAGCCATGTTCCCCTGCCCCCCTGTCCAATCCCCTCACCCTGTAACTGCTGAGAATCAGGTATGGTCACAAGGAGGCTCAAAACACCTCTGTGTGCAGAGGTGCAGCGTATGGCAGAGCCACACAGACGGTGGAGAGCTGGATGTGAGGTTATTCTTACACACCTGTGAAGAGGCCTGGTGGCTCAATGGGTAGAACATCAGGCTGGGCTGCAGGAGTCTCCTGGTTCGAATCCCAGCCCAACCACCAGGTGTGTCCCTGAGCAAGACACCCAGCGCTAGCTCATTGTAATAGATATTGTAAGAAGTTGATAGAAATGTAAGTCGCTTTGGACAATAAAGGAGAAAACCGTCACACATCAACCAAAAACAGCATGTCTGCTGCAGCAGACCCCCAAACACGTGGTCCGTTTGGAATGCCGGTCACCAAGCCAACGCCATTCCATCGGCTCCTTTCCCCCACTTTCTCGGTTTAGTTTTCCAGCCTCAGAAGCAGCCAAGCAGAGCGAACATCTGTGGAACACCAAAACGGCCAGACACAGTAGCGTCTCAAGCACAGCAGTAAAAAGTTTGCTGTCATAAAAGTTACTGAAAGGCCACAATGGAAAAAAATTCCTAAGCCTTTCACTCTCCCAACATAGTAAAGAACCAAAAAACACACACACCAACAACTACAAAGAAACAGACAAAAAAAAAGCAAGAATCATTTTAAATAAGTATAATTAAGGTCACAATATTTTCCCAGGTCAAAACTAAAAATAAATTATATGGAAATATTCCACAATAACAAGAGCGTTCAGATATTAATTTGTTTTTGTCACATTTATTTAAAGTCCAGCCTGTATTACATCATCTTCACGTTCATGAACGCTGTTAAAGGCGCCTAACTTCGCAAGGCTAAAGTAAAACCTTTTATATCAGAAAAACCGTGACCTGCGATGTTACGGCTGCCTTCATGTCACTGCACACTCCTGCCTGTTGGGCTCCCCGTAACTGGGTTCATCTGGACAGTAATTACAGCTCATCAAAGCCAGAGGATAATTAAGCACCGTCCGTGCACTTTTTTTTTTTTTTTTTTTTTTTTAAAACAACCGACTCATATCTGGTCATTTTTAGAACTGATGCATACCATTACCCTAAAAAATAGTAGTAATATAAAGGTCGTAATATGAACTTGGTCACTTTATTGTTAGATTTCAGATTTAAAAAAGAAAACGTAAGAACACTTTTAGTCATTCCAGCATAGAGTCGTGTGAACCACGTACACGTCTCGTGCTGCGTATATAACACTTTTATCAGTGCTTAATAACACATAATAAATACTACGATCGAAATGTCTCATTTCCGTCTGCTCATGGCTTTAATGCCACGTAACACTTTCACACCGCATCATCTACTTCAATGAACACACGCAGAAACACACTGCGACACAGCCGAAAGTGCGCCTTGGCAGTGCCACCCAGGGCCGAAAGTGCGCCTTGGCAGTGCCACCCAGGGCCGAAAGTGCGCCGTGGCAGTGCTACCCAGGGCCGAAAGTGCGCCGTGGCAGTGCCACCCAGGGCCGAAAGTGCGCCGTGGCAGTGCCAGGGCTGAACTTCACACCGCTAACACACTCTCCCCATGCGGGACGGGTTTCGGCAGCGAGTGTGTGTGCCGGAACGTGACAACAATCTCAAGCGCTGTTATTCAAAGCGTAAGGTAAACTACAACGCCACGACTGAACAAACTCACTTTCTTTCACTCCTGGCAGACTGTTCTGGTCGATGCAATCAGCCATGCTGGTGCGGTGTTCAGAGGCGCTCCCACAGTAGGCTGTCCGAGTCCCGGTGCGGACTGCTGGAGCGCTTTCTGGGCGCACTGGGCTGGAGCGCTTTCTCAGCTCGTCCCTCCTTCTCTTACAAACGTGCCAATTTGAGGCTTTGGAGAAGACAGTGGAGGTATTTACTACGGAAGGCAAGATAGGTCATTTTGTAGCTCCGCGATTAAATCGAGCCTTTCAGACCTACCCAGTGTTATGGTGCAGCATTTCATATGCAGTACTGGCAACATATATAATACATTTAAACATAACGTATATATTTACAAATCAGTATTATCAGAATTCTTTAACTCGGCTTTAACCTGAAAAGTGCATGTTTATGTCTAATTTATTAACCACTATGCTACTGTGGCGTAGGTGGGTGCTTCAGAACAGTGGAGATGATTATCCAGAGACCATCGCGGTGAGAGCCCTCCAACAACTTTAGAAGGCGCGACGGGGGTCCTCAAAGAGCACAGACCATGGGTATACGGTTCCTTTGTGTCATATTCACACTTACACTTGTGCACTTTTACATTGTGCATAAGTGACCATAAAGTGGAAATACAAAACTAAAAATACATTTTAAATGTTGATGTTCAGTTTTTGCAAACCAATTTGTATCATTTGGTATTTTTCAAGCCTATAACTTCACAAAACATTTTATGTGGGTAAACAGTAAAGTCATGTTTAGAGGTGGAGACACGCCATATAGCCTACACCCACTCTGTATATTAGCTGTGCGTGAGCACTACCAGCAAAAATATCACTGTTCCATTGTTTTAGCACTGAATACTGATATTGTGGCCAGATGGCTCAGTGGGGGGGACATCAGACTGGTTCGAATCCCAGCCCAGTCCATAGGCGTGTCCCTGAGCAAGACACTCTGCACTAGCTCTCTGGGCACAGAAAAAAAACGCTGCCCACTGCTCCCCCCAGTTAATGCATAAATTCATTGTATGCAACCCACATGCTTGGCTATACCTTCCCTTCATAACTGGAGGTAAAGTCCAGTCCTAAAGGTGGTCAATATTATCAGAGGAGAGTCCAGAGACTCTGGAAGCCCCAGGCACAATACTTCAAGAAGATTTCTGCAGATTTGTCAGTGCAATATGTGTTATGCAATAAACTGCCCTTAAAGGGCCCCTCCTGTGAAGCCCCCAGCAGTTGCCTGTCTTGCCTGTCCTGTCACGGGGCCTCTGGTTAACATAACAGCCTGGTTTATAAATCTCCTAACTTCCCAGATGTGCATATTACGTCTCATCCCCCCAACCCATCTTTACTGATCAGTTTGGGTTTGTGGGATCTGCAAAGTGCAGGGAAATAGCAGCTGATAAAAATAAAGCTGGAAACAGCGAACATAAAACATACTTCTGCCCTGTGGTGTGGCGGTTACTCGTGAACACAAGCGTGGATCTGCAATTTTACATGATGCTGTTACTCCAAGTTGGTCAACATGGAAAAACACAAAATCCCCTTTCCTGTGGCAGCAGCTGCGTGCCCTAAACTACACTCTAAACTCATGGTAAAGAAGCAGGATGCGGACATGCAAGTTTGCAGACACACTTTGCGGTTTTGACTGCAAAACACACGAGGCTTCTTTGTGTCGAACAAAACATCCATCTGCACTGCACGCCTTTGCTTATGGTTCTCCGGGAAAACATTTCCTACCGTAGAAGCACCAACGTTGTATGCCACATTCTGTTCTATTTCTGTATTGTTGAAAATATCTCTCCTTTACTGACCACGACAAAATTGTGTTAAGTATAATTAAAAATCGACATTTCTAATGTTGAGCTTTTAGAAAACCCTGGCGACTAATCTGTATCTGCACTGGACTTTCCACATACTGTATATTAAGCTAATGGGTTGATGAAGAAACAGAGAGACGAATATTATCAGTAGAGTCCATCCTAAATGACAGTATCCCAATACAATAAATTTTTTAATGAAAATTTATGTACAGTATGTATGGCTATAAAAGTGTCCAATCAACATCCTTTTAACCTGTTGACTGATTGAAAAATAAATCTATGAAAAACAAATTCCTGAATGGAATTTACAATTTAACGTCCATCTCCCCAGAACAGATGAGGAGAGAGTTGTGTAAACGCCACCCCACAAAGGCTGCTGGCCCTGGAGGTGGCAGCCCAAGGGTACTCAAAGCCTGTGCCGGGGCTGTGTGAAATGTCCTGCTTGGTCTCGAGAAGAAGACAAACCCCAGTGTCTTCAGCGACTACAGACCAGCAGCGTTGATCTTACACAAAAAGAAGGCCTGAGAGACTGATACTGGAGTTCTTTCGACCTCTCATTAAGTCGTCTGTAGACCACTTCTAGTTTGCCTACCAACCTCAACTTGGATTAGATGATTCCATCATCTGTCTGCTCCACTGCACCTATTCCTACCTGGACATGCCTGGGTGCCCTGTGAGGATCATGTTCTTTGGTTTCTCCAGTCCCCTCATCACCATCAGCCCCGCTCTGCTAGGGGAGAAAATATGCAGGTGGCTTCTCCCTTGGTTTCCTGGATTACAGACTACTTGATAGGCTGTCCACAGCACGTCCACCTGCAGAATTGTGTCTGACACTGTGGTCTGAAGCACAGCAGCTCCACAGGGAACGGTTCTGTCTCCATTCCTCTTCAACCTGTACACAACGGACTACAGATACAACTCAGAGTCTTCTATCAACTTGTCACATTCAGTACAATTCCATATTTACAGATCCTTCAGATGAAAGCTAAGTCGAATATTAATTCATTATGCTCCATATATGTGTCTTTCACTAGAAAAATGTGTGTGATTTGTGTTTTACTCTAGGCTTTTGCTTGGGGAGTCATGGCACAGCATTTTGTGATGGTGATGCTGTGAATTTTTTGAACTCTCAGTTCCAAAAAAAGTTTTCTAATGACGTGGATGTCTTTGTTGTTTGGCTGCAGCACAAACAGCCGATGCAGTGACACACCCCTCTCCAAAGCTAATAAAACCACCATCGTATTTCAGAAACATTGATTTACCTAAAAGCCACTGGATGTGTCACCCACTCTTAGCCTAAGGACAAAATGAAATGACGTGGGAAGTAATGTGTTACTCATCTGACATTGTATGTCACCTTGTCACCTCCTTCCTTTTTACCTGCATGTACCCCTCAGTTCATACCTGTATGTGTTCTCACCTTCTTACTTTATTCCAGCATGTACCATTCAGTTTATACTTGTATGCTTTCTCACCTTCTATCTTTATTCCAAGATGTTCCATGTACCATCTATACTTGTATCTCATCCCTGAGTGGTGGACTTGCGTCAGCATAATCTTACTTCTTGATGTGTGCTCTGTCGATGGCTAAGCGAGGCTTTTCCAGTCACCCATTAGAGATGGGAAGTTTATTTTCTCTCGTGTGTAAAAACTGCAGGAGGTTGTACACTGTAATCCAGACTTGGACCAAATCTCAAACTGAGTCATGATTGAAAAGGCCTGCACAGGACACGATGCACTTACACTGATTAACTTTGTGCACTCAGAACTCCTGCATCGTTACTTACATGTTTTATTAAAGCAGAGAATTCAAATTAATTAAAGAGTGTTTCTGCCAATGTGGTGTCGTAGAATAAACCATAAATAAAAGATTACTGCATGAAGGTTCTTGGTTTAGCTCCTGATGTCCTGTTGTCTTTAAATTTGGCTGGTTCAGGATGTGCCATTGCGCCCAGACTAGGTGTCACTCTTCTCTCAGTCTTCTCAGTGCCGCGTGCCTTCTTCCGCAGAATATGAGGAGACAGGATTCTCCATGTCGACCTGTGGATTTATGGTCATGAGCAATGGCGGCCCATGGACCACACCCTAGCCCCTCCCTCACTGGCTCTGATAAAAAGCCACAGTTTGCCATGCACCAGAAGGACACATTGACCCTCGGAGGGGATGTGAACAGAACAATCTCCTATACTGTCATGGACCGAGTGTTTGCTGTGAACCTCTGCCTTGGACTGGTGGCTTTGCTGCTGGTGGGGACACACCCGAGTGCAGAGAGCCGCAGAGTACCTCCTCCAGGTGAGCAGGATTTCTCCTTCCTGCCACACATCTGGCTGGAGAGTGGTTGTTGCTCTCTATCTGTCTTGACTCTGCAGGGCTTTGCTGAGAAAAGAATTGAAGGTCAGGTTGTGTTTCCCTGTGGTTTGTGGGTACAGGTTGTGTTTCTCTGTGGTTTGTGGGTACAGGTTGTGTTTCCCTGTGGTTTGTGGGTACAGGTTGTGTTTCTCTGTGGTTTGTGGGTACAGGTTGTGTTTCTCTGTGGTTTGTGGGTACAGGTTTTGTTTCCCTGTGGTTTGTGGGTACAGGTTGTGTTTCCCTGTGGTTTGTGGGTACAGGATCTGTGTGATCTTTTAAAAAAAAAAAAAAAACTAAATTGGTCTTGAATTTTATAATTCATATTACCTGTGCAATGCTCGTTGTATTATTTACACAAATTTATTTATCAGTTATTATTTTCAGAATATCAATGCTTATTGGACTTTTAATTTAAAATTTAATAAAAAATTTACTGAATCTGTTTGTTCCTACACAAGTCATACGTCACCGTATATAAATTAAAACTAACAATATCTGTCATATGTGACCATTGCCGTTGATGATGATTTTATTAATTTCATTTAGAAAGCGCCCCATTTCTCCGTGCAGCCGAAGCAGACGTGCAGAATAAGATCTTTGCAATGCTTCTGAGTAGAAGTTTGGTTCCCATAGGAAGAAATGAAATAAACGGTAAGCTTCACGTAAGCAAAGCATTTAACCTTTAACTACTTAAAATGAAGGAATTATCCAATTTAGTTAAACCAATATCTTCACCTTGAATGTGTTTAAGTGTTGCTTAAATTAGAAAAAGAAAGAAAAAAGGGAAAAATGAGAAAAAGCATAAGAATAGCAGTAAAATCAGACCTCTGTTCTTGGTCATTTCTTTGTACCAGATCTGGACCTGGCCCACAAAATAGCCCAACTGGAAAAGGTACAGTACCTATCCCATCTTTTACACTAGATGGACCATTAGTCTGAGTGCTGGTGAAAAAAGAAACCACAGTGGTCCTGGTGAGGGTTTATTTGAAAGCTAACAGCCTATCGGTCTGTAAATATGAATGTTTTTATTAAGTGTGCCCTTAAAGTCTGTGTTTTGGGAGCTAAACCTGTAGCCTAGAACATCCCTACCCCGGCATATCAGCAACAGTCACTCAACAGTGGATGAACGGAGGTACGGGGAGAAAAAGGTGCTCCTTATCAGTAATTTAAAATGCAGAAATGCCTACAAAAAACTAGTGTTCTGAGATCAGTGCAAAAGATTCTTAGCCTGGGCATTCCTGTGCATTTTGCAGCTATGGTTTTCCCTCAGAGTCTGTTGTGATCACTAGTTGGTCTGTTGTGTGTCTGTCTTTCAGCTGAAAGCTTTGAAAGATGACCTGGAACTACACAACGAATTGTCTTCAGACACGAAAACAACAGACATGTCCCTGACAAGCAAAAGAAGTGTGTACTTCTCCCATTTTATCATGTTACCATTCGTTTATGAAAATTTATGAGTTAAGAATTTATAATCACAATAAAACCTTGTGCCTGATTTGGATCACCAAAATCTATTTTCTCGAGGTGATAGTAAAACGACAGTTAACTAACGGGACTCTGTCTCCATCTACAGGTTGCTTCTGGAAGTACTGCGTCTGATGACGGCAGAGGAGGGAAGACACCGGGATAAAGGCCCGCGCAAACTTAGAGGATCATAGTTTGCTTTGAAGCGTTCGTTTAAATCAGTAACAGTATCATGCAATCATGGTGTTGTATTGTTTTCATTGGGACTTAACTTATTACCCACGTTTGTGGTCGCTGTGATAGTGCAAGGGTACATCTACGGGTGGCGAAAGTTTAACCATGTAACAGACGCAGACGCTCCAACGCAGACAGAATCACATCCTCACCCTGGTCCATCTCCTCGTGCTCGTAGCCCACTCCCACCTGCTGTAACCCCAGGCTGTCACTACAGTATGTTGTGCATTTTTGACCGTGTACAGATAAAGGTTAGAACACTTATACATTTCTAGGATTTTTAACATCATCTAGACCTGAAACCACAGAACATTGTCATTACCAACACTATCGGCAGGCCTAACCTGAAAGTTTCAAATTCTGTTCTGATAGTTATGTAAACATCTCTGGATACCATCGTATGTTATAAAATGTTTCCGTTTTCAGTGTGTAAATTGAAATAAATATAGTGGGAATACGTTACAGAATGAAACGACTCAGTGCCTTGTAATGTTCCTCTGAGGATGAAACCAAAGGGCAGCCCAAATAAAGATGGGGAAGTGTTCGTGTGCTTCAGAAACACTTATGAAAGCTATTTAAAGAGCTACGTAACAGGATAAACGTAGCCCAAAAGATTAATGTCCACAAGCATGTTTGATGGAGCACTGGACTTGGGAAACTGCCAAAAGGTTCAGGGTTGTGGGCCTTGAAATTCTATCTGAAAAGCTGTAGCTCTGTGATAAAGAGTTCCAGTGTTCGTGTTATCAACAAGTAACACATAAAGGGCTGGTCGCTCAACAAACCTGACCTAGAACGACACAGGTCATAGCAAACGCTTAGCTTTACATGTCTAAATTTTAACTTTAAAATCATTAATGTCATATGTCTATAATACAATAGTACTGAAACAAATAAATGTTGAGCCAGCACGTTAGTGGAGACAGACGATGTACCGAGTAACACTCTGGGGACGTGTGTAGATAAGCAGCTATCTTTTAGCTTTCAGCACCACAGTTCTAAGAAGTTGCAGTCGTTAAGTCGCTGGGCGGTTTTTTCATGTGAAAGTGTGTGGACACTGTCATTCAGCTCACTGCCCTAACCTGCTACCCCACAAACCCATCACTAGTAGCTACTTTTACTTTTAAACATTAATCTTTGCTGGAGATGAAGGAGGCAGATCGACCATCTGTACAGATTCCACAGGTGAGCTGAGGACCACAAAGTGCATCCTCCAAAAGCTTACAGCGCAACAGCAAACAGGTATTGTTATTATTATGTTGCTTAAATGCCAAATATTAATATAGCGATCTCCAATCAAAGCTTCTAGCAAAAAAGATTGCTTTATAATGACAGGTACCGTTAGTGAATTATTTAAAATGTAGGTTGGATTTAAGTCAACAGCCTAAGGTTCTGCTGTATAGCAGGGGTGTCTAACCACGGTCCTGGGGAGTCCCAGTCGGGGCAGCAGGGGTGTCTAACCACGGTCCTGGGGAGTCCCAGTCGGGGCAGCAGGGGTGTCTAACCACGGTCCTGGGGAGTCCCAGTCAGGGCAGGTTTTTGCTTCAGCCAATTTCTGCTTTTAATGGAATCTTAATGTCAATGAAACATTGACTTCTTTTTCTATGATTACAGTGTTAATCCAGTAATTCTCAATAAGCTTTATTCATTTTAAATAAAAATTTTAAGAGCATGACAAAGACTTACTGATGTTGCTTAATTTTTAAAACTTCTTTTAACAGATATGGTACATTTTAATCCATTTTTTGTTAATAATCACCTAAGTCACTGCTTAAGCATCTCTGTTATTGGCGCCTGTTTCTGCTATTCATTATAACGACAATTCAAATACAATTAGTAACGACAGGTTTGAATTAAAGACCTTAATGAATTATCCGTACATTTTCTGCTATAATTCTGCAGTTAGAGAAAAATTGTAATGTGTGCTTTATAATAATGTTACAGATCATAAAGCACAAGAGTCTCACTTTTAACTTTCAATAATTTAAAACAACTAAGCACAGACAAATTGGCATAGAAACGAGGATAAACAATGATGTAATTGATATTTAATTAAAACAGTGGGCAAATTAAATTGAATGAATTGCCTGAAACAAAAACCTGCACCCACGGGGCCCCCCAGGACCATGGTTGGCTACCCCTGCTGCACCCATGGGGTGCCCCCAGGACCGTGGTTGGCTACCCCTGCTGCACCCATGGGGTGCCCCCAGGACCGTGGTTGGCTACCCCTGCTGTATAGGTTGGGGTATAGTTGAGATGTAAGAAATGAATGAACAATGAAATTAACAGTGACTGAATGTATAAAATCAGGAGAAAAAGATGTGGTCAATGATGATGATGATGATGATGATGATGATGATAGATGACACTGCATGTGCACGTATTCCTGCTGTTTTTCAGGTCTCTTTCTCACACACCATTCCATGCCGTGTGTTGAGTATGATGGCTCTGAGTGCGTACCTCTGTCTGCTCTGTGCTGTACTTACTGTTAGACCCGTCCTTGGCAGCTGCCCAACTGAGTGTCGATGTGAAGAGTCAAACACATTAGTACAATGCCAAGGTGACACCATCACGCACGTCCCCAGTTCTGTACCAAACGCAACCATTAACCTGTACCTGAGCAGAACTAACATCTCCATTCTGGAGCCCAGAGATATTGACCACATTGCAAACCAACTTAAGGAATTTACTATTGAAAAGTCTGAACTACATGAAATGATGCCTGGTACATTTAACAAAACCCAGAGTCTGGTTTCTATTAATCTGTCTGGAAACAAAGTGCAAGAAATTCCAGCGGACCTGTTCAACAACCTGAATCAGCTAACGAAGCTCTTGTTATCACAGAACAGCATCAGCAACCTGTCACCAGAGACCTTCAGAGGTCTACAGGAGCTGCGTGTCTTGGACCTTTCTCAGAACTTGCTCCAGGAGATCCCAGATGGCATATTTGATGATCTGCCAAAGCTGGACTCACTGTGTCTGCAGGGCAATGTGATCGAGTCTCTCCCACACAGCATCTTCTCCAGGCTCACGGAGCTGAACACACTGTACCTCTCCAACAACACACTTTCCCATCTCCCTCATGGCCTTTTCCTGAACCTTGGAAAACTCAGAAATTTAACCCTTTTCCAAAACCAACTGGAACAACTGAGACCGGGAGTCTTCGGACCAATGCTGATTGAGGAATTGCACCTTTATGACAACAAGCTGACCCATTTGGTGGACGGTGTGTTTGTGGACTTACCCAAACTGCGGCTTCTGCACCTTGGCCGAAACAACATCGAGTCTGTATCAAAAGGCACGTTTGGTGGCCTGAATGAGCTAGTTGAATTGTCCCTGGACAGTAACTCTTTGAGGACTCTTCAGGAAGGCACTTTCACTCACCTGGACAAACTGGAACACATCTCACTAGAGAACAACAGCCTTCAAGCCCTACCTGGAAGGATTTTTGATAACCTGCCCAGTTTGAAGGAGGTCGATCTGCGCAGCAACTCCTTGTCCAACCTACCAAGTGGGCTCCTTCAGGTGCTCAGGAGTACTGAGAAAGTGCGTCTTGGTGGGAATCCCTGGAGGTGTGACCAGCAAATCATTCCTCTCAAGAACTGGATTTCAGACCGTTTGTACAGGGGAAAGAACCTGGAAACACTGGTGTGTGCAGAACCCTTAAACCTGAAAGGCATCACAATCACGGAGCTAACCAAGTGTGACCTGCTGAGGACTGACTGCGGCCTGTCTTTCCAGGTCAGGCACTCCATGGTCATCATCATAGCCACGTTGATCTCCACCGCTGTACTTATTACGGTCGGCCTCTGCTGCGTGTTCCTGAAGAGGAAATAAGGAAAGTCTGACAGATCAGAGTCCCTGTGACCACCTAACGTCCTGTCGGTGCCTCTGGCTCCACCAGTACGCTGGAAACATCATACCTTATGCAGGGTGCTAATGAATTTATGTGTGCGTAACAAAGATTATCATACAAGCTATTTTATAAGCATTATATCATCCTTCTTCTAAAAATAACTTTTTTCTTAAATTTTACTTTAGATCTGTGTGACGTTGTATTTTACTTAATTTGCATGCTGTCTAGTTGAAGTAACTGCAGTAATTTTTAAGCCAGAGTTATGTTTTTCTTTGCAAACAATACTATGAAATATGTGGAAGTTTAGTATTACATAACTCTATGCAAAATAAAGTGTTTTTAACTGAAAACTGTTACATGTGGCTCTATCGTTTTCAAAAACGTACAGCTTTTCTATTTCTGATTTTTGGTAGCAGTTAAAATAACGATAAAAAATGCAAACTTTCAGTTTCAACACACAAAAAGGAAATGAGGATGACCTGTGTTCTGTGTGCTTTTACATTCAACGTGCAAAGTTTAAAGTCATGTTTACAGAAGGCCTGTGTGACGCCTGCATTTTAAACACAAAACAAACACATCAGCCTTTAAATAAAATATGGTAAAATGTGAAAATGTGCAAGTTGTGGTTTTTGTGTGTCCAAAAATACACACACCTACAAGTACAGGCTGCAGCTAAAAAGGCTCGGTAGCATCTATTAAGCTGTCAACATTGAGCCCTAATACTGTTTTTCTGTGACCCGATAAACTCTGACAGTCTGTAGTTCACCGGCGTCTCTGAGCAGCCTGTTGGCCAATCACAAACCTGCTGTGTCTTACTGGAACGTGGAAGGTACAGTTTACGGTAACAGAGTTTAAGGACTAGAAAGCACTGTTGCTTTTCACACTACTAGCAGAAGGAAACGGGTATGTCACCTGGTCATATAAAGTTTTAAGTGATCTCTTCAGTCAACGAGGAAAACATTCTACTCTTTTCTGTAAGTGGCTGTATTTATTGAGCAAGAATATGCATGTATAGAATGTGTATGTGTGAGTATATATGTAATACAGAACATAACAAAATGTAATGCTGCCAACAAAATATTTTTGTTTTACTATTGTGGTGTTATTACAGAATATTATATTTTTATGCTTCTGTAATATGCTGTACATATTCTGTCTGTGGTCTGAGAACATTATCACATGGTGACATTGCAGCACTACCCACCCCTAACACTTATTTATTTTATACTGTATTAACCAAAAAAAAGTACATACATTATGCATGTGCTATAACAGGGTCAGGTCTGACAGAAGGCTGACATAAGTAGGGCTCTCTCTGTACTTTTAAAAATGTTATATATGGCAGCTGTTGTTTATAATGTCTGATGCATTTAAAAATCTACGAGTGTATTTCAGTTGAAAGAGACCAAATTAACATTATAGTCACATTGTACTTGTAACATTTGCTACATTGTTAAATCCAATATGTCTGCTCTTTACGTAAAATGTTAGCCTCAGTATTTTATTCTTGAATATTTATATTAAACAGAAAAGCTCTTTGGTGTTAAAATATATATAATCCTAAAATCAGGCAAGTTAGGTCAAGTCTTTGGAAATTTTTATCCACATCATAAAATATATTTGCCTTGAATAAAAGTTTCATTGTAAATTTGACTTTATTTTCCTAGATGAAAAGATGACCAGATGTTTCAGCATTACCCTGCTTTTGCTTTTGCAACTCTGTCACCATGGCAACAGTTGCCAAGATGGCTGTCAATGCTTTACTCCATCTAAAGTCTTCTGCTCAGATGAACATCTCATGATCATACCCCAGAACCTGTCCTCTGAGGTGAAAGAGCTGGTAATCACAATGACAAAAATAACGTACGTGGATGCAGACACCTTCCCACCCAACTCCAGCCTCGTGAAGCTGGTGCTTCTAAACAATCTTCTTCGGAGTATCTCTGAGGATGCCTTCAATAATTTGCAGGTGCTGGAGGAGCTGGAGGTAAGTGGCAACCCTTACTTGAAGAAGGTGGCCACAGAGACCTTCTCGGGATTGGTCAGCCTCACCAAGCTACTACTCAACCACAACAGGATTAGCGCTCTGCAGGATGGCCTGTTCGACTCTCTGAGAAAGATGCAGACCCTGCAGCTCAAGAACAACAACATCACTTATCTGCCTACAAAACTGTTCCACTGTTTAGGACAGCTCCGCATCTTGGACCTCTCCCAGAATTCAGTCTCCATGGTAGAGAGAAACCTCTTTGATGGTCTGACAGCACTGAAGAAGCTAGTGCTGAATTATAACCTGATTGGTGCTCTTCACCCAGACACGTTCCGTGGGCTGACCCATCTGGAACAGCTTGGTCTGCAAGGAAACAGGATTACAAAGCTCCATCAGGACCTCTTCTCATCGCTGAAGCACTTAAAGAAGCTAAACCTCCGCAACAATCTTATTGTGACAATAACGCCTGGCACATTTCCACCCAGTCTGACAGAGCTGAACCTGGAGAACAACAACCTAATACAGTTGTCCACTGAAGCATTCAAGGACCTCTTATTCTTGACTCACCTCCTCTTGTCCAGAAATCAGCTCTCTGCTTTACCAGAAGATGTGTTCAGAAACTTAACGAGCTTGGAGTACCTCGATCTGTCGGAGAACTGGATCTCAATCCTGCCTGTAACATCTTTTTCTGGACTTGACAAGCTCATGGTTGTGCATCTGGAAAGGAACAACATTAGCCATGTGGAGGCAAAGCTCTTTGAAGACCAGCCTATGATGGAACAGCTCTACCTGTCTGACAACAACCTGGTGAACATTCCAGATGGCTTTTTCAGCCACTTCTTATTCTTGAATGCTGCACACTTGCACGGTAATCCCTGGAGGTGTGATTGCAAGCTGCTTGCTTTCCACGAGTGGCTAAGGGACGCAGCTCTGCTGCCGTCTGTCTTGGCTAAGGTGTACTGTGTGGAGCCAGTGTTCTTGAGGGGCCAGGTAGTGGCCTCCCTAAACCCAGACCAGCTGGTGTGCCCTGACAATCTCACTGCCATTGTGGAGCCTGTGATTTTCAAAGGTCTGCCCAACAGGCAGCCGCAGGTACAGAGGTGCACTCTCCAAGAGTCCGATGGAAGGTTCTCAATTCGCTGCACTCTGCTGGACTGTCCTCGGGTCAAGATGGAAATCCAGTACATTGATAGAAACGGAAAGATGCTGACCACGGTTGATGAACGTGAGTGGTCCGAATCTGCTCAGTGTGTCAACGCCACAGTCACACTCACCTTTTAATGCACCTGGTCAGCTGTGAAGGGGTTTGTCACCTACTGTAGCAACAGTGTGGTGTGGGACCAGGAGAGTGCAGAGACGAAGATCCTGGAATTGTAAGACAACCATTTGAGAAGGCCCATGGCAGGACGCTGTAACCGTCTCCTTCAGTGAAACACAGGAGCTGAGCTGTTAACAGAAGTTACTCTGCAGTATACAGTGTGTGGGGAGGTCAGGATCAGTGCTGGTGTGTTTCCTAAGAGATGTTATAGCAGCTGTGGAAATACATCTTCTACAAGTATAACCAGGTTTGATGAGTGAGATACATAAATGAAGTCGTGTTGATATGATTCCACAATAAAGTGTACCACAGCTCTGGCTCATCGGCAGTTCTTCCTTATCAACTGGGAAAATCGGAACTTCACGTCATCATGATGCAGAATCAATACGACCGCTGAAATGAAATGACATTCTCACCCTATCAACACAAAATGACCATTTGTGTAAGAGACTTGATAATGTGATAGACACTTTGATTGGACGTGTCCTTCACTGGGCTTCCTAAATAGCCAATCAGTCTGGATATTTTTGTTCATTATGCTATGATGAACTGGTTTCTGGCCAGTTGGAAATGTAGATTAGAGAGAGGCTCATGTCACACCCTGACCCCTGGACAGGGTACAGAGGTGGACACTTGTCTGTTAGCCACCTGCTTTAACCTTCAATTAGACCTTTACTGGATGGTCATTCATCACAGATGTTTTGGCAGTGAACGTAAATCATTTTCACCAGCAGAGCAGGAACACTGTCATCACGTGTTACTGGAGAGCTGACTGGTTCCACTGCACAGAAGGGAAGAGTTATTCAGAATCTGCTTTTGTCTTTATTAATAACACAGTTTGCATCTGTATAACCCATACAAGGAACAAATGCATTCACAGCCCAAGGTGTGGATCTCATGTCAAGCTATGTTTAAAACTATAAATAAGGTCCTAACTGAGACTGAGCAATGAACCAATAACATGTAGGAGATGCTACACTAACAGCTTAGTCACTTGTGTGTGCTTCACCATCAAATGTAATCACACAGGACAATGCCAGAGTGACCCGGCAAGCCACACGACCTGCGGGCTAGTGATGAGGAGTGGGAAATGCAATAATTTTATGTTCATGCTAAATAAATTGTTGTATGTTGAATTGCTATGTTAAACACACACACACACACACACACACACACACACACACACACACTCTACTATCTGAAAAGGTGCTATGGGATCCAGTTGACACCAAATTCTAAAGTTCCCAGCATGGCTCAGTAACTGATATCAGCGCTCGCACTGTGAGAGGTAACTTTGGTGTACACGTTAAATAATACAAACACGTTATCATATTCAGTGTTAATACCGATCCAGCCCTGACACAGGACCATTAATAACAAAAATTTGATAAGTATTTTCTGGCGGGTGAAATTAGCAATACATAAAAACATATATAAAACGAAAAAATAAAATGCACGTGAAAACATTTGCCCACAAATAAATCCACACAATTAAAAATTTTTATAGATTTACCGTAGAGTACGGTATTTAAAAATACATTTGTAAAATTACCTGAAGTTCAAATGTTATCCCATAGATGGCAGTAGTTTCTTAGGAGTTTAAAGGAAATCAAAGAAAGGCAGTGTATTTACGTAGCACAATACCCACTGAAGGCGTAGAACAAGTTACAAGTGGACACTTCACAATATAAAAATTCATAAAGTATGATATATTTAAAGCTGGTCAGTAAGACAGCGTTTTTAAATAAGCTGTATTAAACCACTGATCCTAATCTATATAAGATCCTCACTTTACATAGGGGAAGCAGAAAAACGGTTTATTGATTTCAGATGGATAAATGACTAATCTAGTTTTTGCATACAAGATTCTTTGTGCTGTTCCAGTGAATAACTGAGCTCTTTTTAAATATGTCCCCTGATCATGTTTTACTCTTTTACTCAAAATACAAATAAAATTCTTTAATGACTTTGGTCAAGACAGGTGAACTACTGGGAAAACCAATGGTTGCCGTTATTTGTCTTCATGTAAACAACGAGGCCGACAATGGGCAGAAAGAGGTCACCACATGCACATCTCATATGCACAGAGGAATGGAGAAGTAAGAAGGTTCTCCCTGGACAGGTCGGGGGGTGGGGGGGGGTGGTTATCTGTATGCTGACAGCGGCAGATCTGACCGTTAAGCCTGAAGCTGCCGGAGTTACTGTAAATAAAACGTGTGATTCCGCAGCAGAATGACACTGTAACACACTGCCTTCGCTCTGGAGCGCCACTCTGGCTAACAGGGCAGCAGTGGTGAGCCCTACCAGCCCAGTAAAGGGCTCTCCCTGTGTCCCAAACGCCACTGAGAAGAGAGAACGGACGGGCTGCATCTAACCAGGCGTAAATCAACCATCATGAGAATTAACTGCTGGATGTGAGGAAGCTACATGTCAGCTTTGGACAGCCTGTCACCTGCCCCAGGAACCCATCACCACATCACATTTATCGCTCTCTCCTGGGGGGTGAAGGCAGTCTACTCATGATGTCCAACAAGAGTCTACAAAATTAAAGATATTTATTCAATAAAGTGGAAGGCTTTTTTAACAGGGACTCAAAATGTACTCTGTGTGTGTGTGTGTGTGTGTGTGTGTGTGTGTGTGTGTGTGTGTGTGTGTGTGGGGAGCGGGGGACAACACAGTATTGTCTGTATAAATAATCACTGTCACACAACATGGTTATAACATGCACCATGGTCACGACACCGTATAGTCAAAACACAGCATGGTCATAACATTCTGTGGTCTAAACACACCATGGTCAATGTTTTACGGTCAATAAATAACGTTCATAATGCTGTATGGTCTAAACACACTGTAGTCCCAGCTGGAGACAGATGTGAAGTATTGAAAAGCACAGTTCTATAGCACTGTCAAATCACAGCTCTTAAAGCGTGCAATTAAACGAGAGGCCAGTGTAACGTAACAGGTAACTTAAAGCGTGCAATTAAACGAGAGGCCAG
>JABJVR010016728.1:3871-16001 GCA_025773905.1 Chitala chitala | reverse complement strand
GAGAGGCCAGTGTAACGTAACAGGTAACTTAAAGCGTGCAATTAAACGAGAGGCCAGTGTAACGTAACAGGTAACTTCGTGACATTTAAATGTTTCCTTAAACATGCAAGCTATGATACAGAAGAAGACGCTGAACACCCACCAAGTTCATTTGCAACACCTGGTGAAATTCGAGGAATCCTGGACAGGTGTTGTTGAGTGTTTTAACATGGAACAGAGCAGGTGAGGTGACAGGTGAGCTGACAGGTGAGCTGATAGGACATTATTCAGCATAAGCAGAACAAGCTCTGCCCTGTCACATGCAGGCACTGTGAGCGTGATTGGAAGTGCACACTCGGGTCACGCCTGCTTACACTCTCCCTGGACTCCCTGGGCGAGACCGGCTGCTTGGATCAGGGCTTTTCAAACGGGTCCTGCCTGTATTCAGCTGCCACCTGAGCCTGGCTGGCAGTCTCTGATGTTTGGGCAAGTTCTCAAGACAACGTTCTTTTGATTTTGAGGCCATTATGATAGGGGACACATGCACACATTTATCTTGTTAGTTCCACACACGTCTTTCAGCTCTGTGCCAATAAGGGACACGGCCAAGTCCTGCTCAAACTTCCCTTCTTGACAAATGAAGTTGCCTATTATAAAAAAGCAGGCAGAATTCAATTTTTTGTGGGTGGTGGCACTGATCTCATAGTGGAAGTGAGTCTGGGCACAACTTAGGGTCCTGGCTCTGGGTCCGGGCAACCACTGTTACACAGAATAGAGGCCCAGTCTATGGGGGGGGGTGGTGGCCTCTGCTGTGTACCAGCCTCCCCCAGCAGAGGACAGAGCTGGCCAGCACAGGAAGAGGACATTTTAAAGGCCTTCAATGAAACAATATCAAAGAAGAAATAACACTTCTGAGTCCGTTTGAAACATCTCAGATAACATCGGCTTCTGTCGGCCTTTCTGCTGAGCGGAGGAGAAAGCCAGATGAAAAACGCTCTGGACAGACATCATCTTCATATCGGCCTCAGTGTTGCTTTAACGTTTATTACAGTGTGTTTTTTTGTGTTGGGGGGGGGAAGTCACTGACGAGTGCCATAGAACCAGTAATGCTGTTTATTATGCTTCAGTGTGATCATCGGACAAGCTTCACTTTCCCTGGACTGACAGGGAGCCGAGACAACAGGCAGGATTATTTTAGCTGAAGACCAGGCCGAATGCTGGGGTGCCACATAAATCTGGTCAGGGGATGTAAGACACACACACAGCCATCAGGAACTCTTTGAGACTCCAGACTGGTATGACCTCTTGTTGCCATGGTACTGCACAAGTATTGAAAAACACAAGAGTCAGTAGGCTAGTATTAACTCTCATCTGTGGCTGGTCATCAGGCCCAGGTGACCAGCGGAGCTTTTTGTGTAAAAAGGCTGTTCATATGGTAACTAAGATCTTCTCAAGAAGTTTAGCTTCGCTTTAGAGTGATTTTTAAAATTAATTTCAACAGCTCTACAATTAATTTTGTTTACTCCTGGAAGTGTCTTTACATAGCAGTGATGTGCATGAAAACGGAAAACTATCAAGGGGCAGGAGGGGGGAATTTACACACCAGTGAGCCTCAAGTTTGTGTGTGGAGGTGGGGGGGGTGGTTAGGAAGGGGCTGTTATGTTTAGTGCTCACAGAACCCCCAGGGAGAGGTGAAGTCACACCTTTGTTCAGAACCAAACGCGAGCAAAATTAGGCACGGCTGACCTGAAGCAAATGTCGAGTGGCTGAGGTGAGCCCCCACCCACCCAGCAGCCCCCCACCCACTCTCAAAACGTTAATCTACCCAGTTATTACTCTGCTGCCCTTTACTTCACAACCGTTATTGGTGGATAACAAGGAGCCTAAGCTACTTACAGCCGAATTACAATTATTGTCGGGAGGCGACTGGCCTGGGGAACACACCCAGCAGGATGGCGGCATGGCTTTTGTAGCCAGAACTGCAGATGAAGGATTTTTAATGTGCAGATAATCAATGTTTCATTACCGTCCACCTCCTTTTATTACAATGCCGTGGAAAGGGTTATTACGAGAGGTGGAGAAAAGGACTAATCTGTCTCCCTCACAGACACTCACGTCTTGTCTCTGAAAGAGTTATGGACTCTATGGACACTCACTGTGCCATGTAACACATTCAGAGTCCTGCTTTTTAAAGAAAAACAATATTAATATTCAGGATTATTGTATTATTATTATTATTATTTGTGTGTGTGTGTGTGTGTGTGTGTGTATTAAACAAGAATACAGAATTATGGCACAGTAAATGTCTGTGAGGGACCTGCCTGCGCCCCTGACACCCTGAGGACAGGAAACCACACTCAGTCTTGGCTGTCTGTGGAGGAATAACAAAGCAGTAAAAGTAAAGTACTTGTTTTCTTCGTTTATCTGTTTACACAGCGCTAAGCTTTGCTAATTTAATATATTTTTCTGTAAAAACACAACATCTTAAATGCAAACAATTTACACAATGGAACATGTGCAGTATGTGGTAATGAAAGGTGTGTGTTCTCCCTTCAGTCTATAAGAAAGGGATGTGTATGTGCACACTTTCAAGTGCGCATCCTCTATATAGGTCCTCAGCAGCTGGATTCAGTGGGGCCGTAATTATGAGGGCATCTAGCAGCTCATTAACACTGTTAACTCTGCATCCCATCACCTCCTGACACCCCACGGTTCAGGCAAAGATGACTCCCCAGGGTGCCAAGGAGATGCTGGCATCAGGGTGAAGCAGAACGCTGGCACATGAGCAAGGCCTGGGCACGCTGACGAGGTGGCACGTGCCAGGCTGAGGGTCACCAGGGACAAGAAGCATGTCATTGCCCCTCCCTCACTGGTGATTGTCAACACTGAGAATCCTGCATAAACAGAGGCTCAGAGAAAGGCTGCTGACCTGCTCAGAGTATGTATTAAAACGGCCAGATTTTGTGCTGAGTTTACTGCTTCTATGCACGTTCACACTCACCGGTGTTTCCAGAATAAGGACTGATCCTGAAGATAAGGCGGCAGCACAGGAAACCTGATATTCCCAGCCCACTTGGGTGTGACCTGTCTTGATTGGGGTTGCGGGTCTAACTGGGGAGCAGGGTGAGGCACATGGGGGGGGGGTGTCAGGAGAGGGAGGTGGGGATGGCCTACTCACACCACACTAGTATGCTTTTACTTGAGACCTGAACACCTGAAAACAGCGAGTACAAATAACAGTTTTTTAACAGTCTACCCCTTCAAAACGCTGTCTGAGAAAAGGTCTTAAAATATGTACAGTACATGTTGTCGTAAATGTTTACGTTAGAGCAACACTGAGCATAGGTATTTTGAAGGAAGAGGAATTATCTTATACAACAAATTTTTACAAAAAACCCCCAGCAAAAACACAAAATAAAACACATGCCCGTTCTCAGCTTTTAAACAAAACAACAATGCTGTGATGAAGAGCTGAGAGGAAGGCGCAGAAGCAGCGTGGTCACGGGACCACCACAAATGTACGCGCCTCATCTCCTCCCCCAGCTGGGCAGCGTCGTCGTGGTAATGGGATTGTCAGTGTCCAAAGGAGTGGGGGCTTAGGCAGCCGCCCCGCGGATGAGTGGTGCCTTTGAGGGACGATTTTCCAGAGCTTTCTGCTTCCCTTTAAAGCACAGTCCAACTGAGCTGCCCTTTTACAGCAGCCCAGGAGACAAATCCGCAGTGTGCAGGATATTGGAGAGCGGCAGAAACGGTGCAAAGCCTCACTCACTCACTCACCTCCATTTCTCTGCTAGAGGATGTTTTTTATGCCCCTCACGGGCTGCAACACTGCTACATCTCTAACATTCAGCACAGACAAGTGAGAGGCAGGACAATGCCAGTGTCCAGCCGGGCCTCGTCCCTTATCCTTACGTGTTTCCCGACCCCATCAACATGCACACTTGCCTCACGCATGGTCTATCTGCTGCTGTCGCACACTTAACTGGTGAGTTCTTTTTCTCGTTTCCTCCCATCTCTCCTAATGTAACCTCCTCACCCACAATTCCCTATTAGTACCACTTCCTGTTTACAGCAGTCAGTCCGGTGCTGCCTGGTTACCACACTAATTATAGCACAATAATGGTGCTGTGGTCACAGATTCTCGTTACTTGCAGAACCTGTAGCCTCCTTGCCCTATCTTCAGCCACCCCCTGTGGGAGTCACAGGAAGAGTATGTGTCTACTGCACAGAGCAGACTCCCACTTATTCAGCTCCCTAACTCTAAAACCTTGTGTGTGAAAAAGTGCCAGGTTGCTCACCAGGAAATGTTGGGCTTAATTAGCCCTAATTAACACACATCAGTGTAACTTGATGCAATTCAATTAATTTTCTTATTGAGCCGTTCCCAAAATTAACACAAGAATTAACCGAGATCTAGATAAAATCATGATGCTCTGACTGGACGCATGTCATGAACAAACACAGCAGCAATTATTTTGAAGCAGCATCATCTGTTTAGAGGAAACTGGTAAAACAGAGAAACTCCTGGGGTGCACACAGCTGAAAACTCACCAGTCCTGAGGCCGAGAGCCTGAATACGCCCCCCAGAGACGCCTCCTTACTCCAGTCACACAGCAAAGAAGGCAGTGTTAATTTAACCCTGAAAGTGTTAATCTGGGTCCAGCTGGCAGTGTTAAATTAACACTGCCATCTCTGCTATGCAGAATAATATGAATAACAGCGGTGTGAACCACAGTGAAAGGTTACAAAAAACACTTTAGCTTAAATGCTGGTAAATGATTAAACGGAGTTTATGGAAATATCAGTCTGCCACAGTCAATAAGATCAGCCCTGCAGCACAGACGCTCTGATAAAATGTTTAAAAAAAGGTCTTTTCTTTGGCTGGAGAACAGCTAGTCTGGACGGGACCCCACACCACTCTCTTCTGAGCAGAAATTCGAGCCAACCCCATGGCCTGAGGGCCTTGTAGGAAGCTCTGATGGGACACGGGGTAAGTGGAAACGCCTTTAATCAGCCTGATGGCGAGGACTGCCCCTATATGTGGGGCATGGCACTCCACATGCATTCTGGGTTTCTTTGTTTTGTCACTCAGACCTTTGGTTTTAAAGATGGTTTGGACTCAAACTGTCTCTCTCCCTTCTCTGTCTGTGGGTTCTGGATACTGCTCTAACACCCCCTCCTGCATGTCTCAGACCTCCTGTGCTCCTGTTTCTTCATGGAGATGACACATACACACCTTCCCTGGGGTTGGGCTTGTGTTCAGGTCTGGGGTGAGCAAGGCAGCCACCTGCGTGCTCTGGTTTATGCCTGTTTTTCTCTCAGACCTGTTTGCCTCTCTCACGTGACTAACTCACCTCGCCGCTTACCGATTGTCTGAGCTCGTCTTGGCAACAGTACGGTTTCATCAAGACTGCAGCACACAATGAAACAAGACACTGAAACAACACATGGCAAGATGAGGAATTAGCTCAGCTCCACATTCTACCGAGCGTCATAAAAATGAGCATCGTGGCAACCTGTTAGGATTTAGTGTTACACCAAACAAACGCCACACTGAGCATTCATGTTCATAAATGAACATTCATTTATATAGTGTCTTTCGTGAACCCAAGGACGTGTTACAAAACAAACAGGAGTCCAGAAGGCAAACACAGTGTCATGGTGTGGCTGTCTCATCACAGACATGCTAACAAAGCATGAATGTAGAAAATAGGAGCTGTAAACATACAGCAATGAGACATGTGAGGTAGCGTGTGAGCGGAGCTTTGGGGGCGGGGGTGTGTGCCGGAGCTGCTGCTCGTGCTGCTCTTTAACCAGCCAGACATGACCCTGCCCAGCCCACCAGCAGCCTCATTCACAGCCCTGCTTTGATGTGGCACCTGCAGCGAGCGTGTGCGGCTACGACCTTGGGTGTAACCCGATACAGGCCGCAAGCTGAGCCTTGACCTGGGCTCAGCTGAGAAGCCATGCGTGGGGCGGGGGGGGGGGCAGGTGCCATGGCCTGGAAAGGGAGGAGTGTATGTTGGTGGGACACACACACACACACACACGTGCACACGCACACACACACACACACACACACACACACACACACACACAGAGCCCTGGAGTGAGTTGCAGTCCCTCCTGTTACCATAGATGCCCTTTCAGTACCTGTCAGCAGGCTGGGCCATGAGCTGGGTTTTTACATGCTAGGAACATGAGCTCTATATCACAAATGAAACAAACTGCAAATAACAGATAACCATTATAATTATAAGCTGCTAAGGAAAGAACACAAATGCTTGATTTTCAAGGAGAAGAAAGTGCACATGCATTTCCCACAGAAAGACTTGAGGTGCTGGATATCACAATTATTCAGGATTAAGGATCGTCAGAATTTCTGCGTTATGATAAAAATCATACAAAATATTAGGTACTGACAGGCACTGTAACTACAGATCTCTTCTATGTGGACAGTTTAAAATATATGACAGGCCTGTACAGATTGACATTTATTTGTGACAAACTCAGACTTTACCTTGGAAAGAACATGTGAAACATTAGTGTATCTGCCAACAGGAGTGACACGTTAAGTCCCTAATGCAGAAACGTGAGCAGCCACGCTGGGTCAGCTAGAAGCCACCATTCAGGAGCGCGCTCAGCTCACGGTGAGGGTGTAACTCAGCAGGGTGCAGGCTGGGTCTGCAGGCGCAGCGCTGCGGAACAACATTACAAATGTGGCCATTATGAAGGTCCACAGGGAGTACTCACCTCCCTCTTTTCTTCGCGTCTGGCTTTACCCACAGTGGCTCACAGCTGTGAGTGCAGGAACACACACACACACACACACACACACACACACACACACACACACACACATGCATGCACATGGCCACATGGGTTACTACCATGAGTAAACACAATACAAGCCAATGCAACACGCTGTAGAAGAACAATTCCCAGAAACATGAACAGGGTTCAGTAAAACAGCTCCATGGTTCCCAAAGGCTGAACGTTTAGAATTTTATCATAACAGCTTTTCAATCCAATGTCCTCTGTGTTTACAAGTAACATTGTTAGACCACTCTGATTTCTCACATACTATTCATAAGTATGAGGGCCCTGTGTTTACTGTGGCTAAGGGAAGGCTGTGTCAGATGTGAATAAGGTGTGTTCTTTGTGGTGCTGGTGTGTCTCTTCCTGTGACAGGAAGTGACAGAGTGTACTGCTGTAGTTACCATGTTAATACTGTGAGACATGTCTCTGCAGGTACCTCAACAAGTGACATAATACTGTGGGACGTGTCTCCACAAGTGCCTCAGCAGATGATGTAATACGATGGGACGCGTCTCCACAAGTGCCTCAGCAGATGATGTAATGTGGTGGGACGTGTCTCCACAAGTGCCTCAGCAGATGATGTAATACGGTGGGACGTGTCTCCACAAGTGCCTCAGCAGATGATGTCATACGGTGGGACGTGTCTCCACAAGTGCCTCAGCAGATGATGTAATACTGTGGGACGTGTCTCCACAAGTGCCTCAGCAGATGATGTAATACGGTGGGACGCGTCTCCACAAGTGCCTCAGCAGATGATGTAATACGGTGGGACGCGTCTCCACAGGTGCCTCAGCAGGTGATGTAATTCAGGGTTCAAAGCAAGCCTTTGGTCTCTCCACCCATCACCCGGCAGACCCTTGTTCAGCCACACCGCCCCACTGTGCCTGGTTACCTTCCCAGGGCTTTCCTTTCCAGTGCTCAGGGAGGAAAGCGACTGTTGACCTGAGGGAGTGAGTGTCCTTGCAGTCTGTGGAGTTTTCGCACTGGTTTGCATCACAAGAATTCTGACCTCTCCGATAAAACGAAGGGGCCCCCACATGACATCCGAACTCCCGGCTGTGCCATACACCCTTCAGCCTGGGGCCTTTCAACAGCTGCATCTGGGCTGGTGTCTGGACTTGTGGGGAAACAGAACATCCGGAACATGTGGAGGACCAGCGGGAGTGGCTGACCCAGACTCTGCTGACAAATGGTGCTTGATCCAGAATTAACTGTTATAACCCTTGATGGCATATGTGTAATTTAGGCCCCATGATCTGATAAAGCCAAAGGCTCCATGTCTCTTCATCCTGGCCCAGATCTGGATGTCTTTGCTTCACACATCACTAAGAGATATCTTTACTTCCGCAACAGGCAGAAAATGATCAGACTGGAGTCTTCAGGATGACTGACAGAAGTCGCGACACTTTTAGGGCTCCACATCACAGTCAAGCGCTGACCCTGACAGCATCCTCGATATTTTTATTTAGTAGTCAAGTTAAGTCAAGTGTATTTAAAGCACATTTAAGAGTAACAGGAGTTGACCAAAGTGCTGTACAGTATTAAAACATAAAAACACCAGAGAAATCACATGACGCTAAGCAAATTAAAGCAAGTATAAACTTAAATAAAATAAGGAAAATGGAGGGTGGCACGGTGGTGTGGTGGCTTGCACTGTTGCCTCCTACCCCTAGGACTGGGGCTTGATTCTTGCCTCGGGTCTGTGTGCGTGGAGTTTGCATGTTCTCCCCGTGCTTAGTGGGTTTTCTCCAGGCTCTCCAGCTTCCGCCCATCGTCCAAAGCCATGCAGGTTAGGCTAAATGGTATTTCCAAATTGCCCATAGTGTGGGCGTGCTTGTGTCCCGCAATGGGTTGGCACCGTGTCCAGGGTGTTCCCCTGCCCTGTGCCCGAAGTTTCCTGGGCCAAGCCATGAAAAGACTTAAAAACAAGCACCAAAATCTTCAATCATGAATTGAACAAGAAGAATCAAGAAAATGGCTGGAGTGTCAGACCACAGTACAAGTGGTTCCTCCTGGAAAGCCAGTTCCTTCAGTTGACTGCTCTGGGGGATACACACCCAGGTAAATCTGGAGCATGCTGCACTAATGCAAGCTTTTCTGCCCACAGGCCCTGGGTTACTGGGTCTCTGTCGCTCAAGACACACATACCCGTGCAGAATTGTCACTGTGTTAAGCTTCTTTTTAGGCAATAGTTATTTATCCCAGATGTCAGAACAGATGTCTTTCTCTTTTTTATCAAATTTCAAGACAAAATTGTAAAGAGAATTGTCATGTGTGAAAAAATGTCGTTCTGCATTGCTTGATATAAAGGACCAGTTAAATGCTACTAGCGCAGGCCTGTGCAGTAAAATGTTTGTGATAAACTTGTGATAAACTGATATTAAATTTTTATGCGGGGCTCTTACTTGCTTCCTTGAAGCTGTTCACTGACACCCAAACAAGCACAGTGGGCACTTTTGCAGTAACACCCATGATGAATTCTGTCTTGTGCAGTTTATCTTACACACACAGCTATGAGAATTAGGCCTGGTGTGGAAGCGGTTACACGCGCCCCCCCAGGGCTGTAGCAGCAGGGTGCAGCTCACAGCTTCCTGCTGTGACTCATGGGATTGGGCCATCTGCCAAAAAACACCCCAGCGTACCCACGGCCGGCATGCTGCCTTGGTGCGATCCCAGAGCCCCCCTCCCATCCCCGGGCAGGGGGGTGTGAGTCATTCCATCAGCAGCCGACGTGCCAGGGCAGGACAGGACCGCTCTCCCCAGGAGGGCCAAACCCCTGGGGGGAGGCACAGTGAGATGCCGTCGGGCCCCCTGTGGAGCTTCCCACACCCTAGCTGGAATCTCATCTTTGTGCCCCCCCCCCCGATTCACTCCTCCACCTAACAACCCATCGCTCAGAACCAATGTGTTTTCTCAGAAACCATTCAGAAACCGTTCGTTTCTCAGAAGCAAGCGCACGCTCTGGTCGGAGTGTGGCTGGACGTGCTGCATGGACGCCACCTCTCACCCGCCCTGGTGATGCAGTGTGGACTCCAACACCTGCAGTGGAGATCTTCATCAGTTCAGCTGTCAGAGTCATCCATATTCTCACATGCAAAGGCATATATTTCCCTGGAGCATCCACTGCATTACTCCTGTCGTTTTAAATCTCTGCAACAATAAACAGAAGAGAGACCGATCTGTTATTATCAAAAAGCTTGTGCATCTTATCACCAAAGCAGACAGCTGAACGTATCCACCTCAGCAATCACACGTGGTCCACACTGTGGACACTCTCCGCCTCACAAACGTAGTCAAAACAATTGTGCAGACTTCTAAGAAACAATGTCATTTAAACCGACCCAAAGGTCTAACTCCATAAGAACTATAAATGAAAACAAGCGAAGCAGGAAGTGGGTCTGGGTAACCAGGGCCAGCTGGACAGAACTGTCTCCTCATCTTCGGCACACACTGACATCTGCTCTCTGAGCGAGCCTTTCATCTGGCATGAGTCCTGCTGAAACACTGCAGGAAACTCATCCACAGCTGGTCAAACGGACAGGGCGGGCAGCCCTGAAAACGCCTCTGTTACGCTCTGAGCTCCAGCCAGGTGCCAAGATAACAGGAGTTAAACAAGTTCTACCTCTTTACATTTTTTGGTTTGAAAGCAAAAAATTGGGCCTTCACGTGGACTAGAAGCAGGAAAAATCTCTTTCCAAGAGTGCAAAAAGGAAAGATGTACTAAAAATAAAAGCAGAACTTTCAACTATAACAGAAATTTTAAATGGTAACAATAAATGAGCACTACCAAGGTCCTGGTGTTTCTATCATTAATGACTGTTTGATCATTAGCCCAGATACCGGCCACTCTGGGAAGCCAATGGAGAAACTGATGCTTTCTGCGTTCTCCTTTGCTATGAGAAAAATAACATCAAACTGAAGTCTGGAGTGAGGCTGGAACATGGGAACAGGCAGCATGGAGGAAAGGCACAGAAAACGAGGGCCCGTGTGAAAGGAGGAGGCTGGACTGTGACACAGCCTTGTCTGTGAGGGGGGCACCAATGTTACCCTCGTACAGACTTCCCAGAGTGGCTCTTTGCCCGCCTTGGCACAGTACCTTTGGCCGCTCAAACAGATGACCATGGCACTTTTATGGGCATGCTGGATCAGTTCAGGGATGAGATCTAACCTGTTCAGAGTTTCAAAAGAGCCCCATGGAGCATGTCACCTGCTCCGGCTAGAAGGTCCTGGGATGCCCAATCTCTGCTCCATGATGCATGTCTGGAGTGGAGAAGTCTCCACGTTGTCCCTCGATGGGCCGTTAAAGCCACTCTTGGGCAAACAAGAGCAGCCCCCTCCTTTGTGAGGGCAGAACAAGCCACAAAAAGGGGAGTCATTCACTCACTGGGGGGGCTGTCTTTGTCAGGCGTCTTTATGGAGCCTCTGTGGGACCTCGCTCTGTAGCAGACGTGTCCAGCGGCCTTTCACTGCCACTGTTTCTCCGGACAGGGCTGTTCACCCAAGCATCATACTTAATTGACTGCCTGTCCTAAATGAAGGTGCCACAGAAAGCCCCAGATGGACAGAAACCCATTATCCTCAATCAAAGCTGTCACTGTCTCACAGTGGGGAAGAGGGTCTGGAAAGGCAAGCCTGGATAAATCCTGCAAACCGAAGATGCAGCAGTTTTTCACTATCCCTGATTCAAATAGCACAGGGTAAAAAAGGTGAGAGAAAAAACAGTGTGAGCAGCTCGTTACGGAGTAAGTCATGATGTTTAATTTTCACAGCAGAGGGGATCATCAGCTAAGCCGCCTATTGAATTGGGATGAGCTGTTTTAGTCTTGGGAAAATTTTTCTCTGGACAGACACAACAACAACAGCACGTTCTGAACAAGACCACATTATATCTAAATGTGCTGCAAATTTTTGAATGGCGGTCAAACATTGAATAAGTATAAGAAGAGCTTGATAATCACAGAAAGGTGGGCTGTTTCTGAACAGATGGAGACACGACACAAACGTGTAGACGTGACACCATTATGCAATACCGTTTAGATTTGGCTCTGTGCTTCGCTCGTCTCAAACACTGGATCTGACCACCACGTTCTGTTGTAACACCCAGGTTCACACAGAACAGTGACCTGTGCTGGTGGTCACCTGTGCTGGTGCTGTTCCTGTGCTGTGCTGGTGGTGTTGCTGTGCTGGTGCTGTTCCTGTTGCTGTGCTGGTGGTGTTGCTGTGCTGGTGCTGTTCCTGTTCTGTGCTGGTGGTGTTGCTGTGCTGGTGGTGTTGCTGTGCTGGTGCTGTTCCTGTTGCTGTGCTGGTGGTGTTGCTGTGCTGGTGCTGTTCC
>JABJVR010016717.1:0-41203 GCA_025773905.1 Chitala chitala | reverse complement strand
ACTGACCAGACAGACAGGGCTTTGAAGAAGTATTATCTCTCTGAAGTCCCCACACAGTCCCAAATGCAGACGGATATATACTCAGACTGGTATGTACGGAGCCCAGATATAGACACAGACACAAATGGATTCACAGTATCAGTATCACTCCTACACAAACAGTACTCATACTTGTACAAGTGCACATTTGCACAACTTGAAATGTGTATATACACGTTTGTGTGTGCTCTGCTGAATAGGTCCTTGCAAGTAATATACACACTTGTCATGTGCATTCCTATGGGAAAGCTATCTGTAACGCTTCCTTGCGCAGGAGTAAATATAGTTCCACGTGTAATTTAATCACAGGAGGTCGGTTCTGTTTGATTCAGACCATGACTTTCATTAAGAGATGTTGAACTGCTTGTTGTTTTGTGGAGTTATTGTAGACTTAAGCATTTGTTTGTTTTTCAAATGCATCAAAATATGTCTGAAATGTTTTGTTTTTAATGTTCTCTCAAGCTTTGGTTGGGGAAAATGGTATCCTAGTTTAACAGAGGATTCTTTTTTGTGAAGTTGTTAGGCACAGAAGTTCTTGTGTGTGCACCACTGCTTCTTAAATTATGGGCACGACAAAATAACAGACTTACTTGTGATGTGTTGCCAAAGCAATTAATAAATAGAATATAGAAATGTTTATGTCATTTGGGTCTTTGTGGTAAAGGTTAATGACCCCTCTACACTAATTGCACCAAGACACAATTTCAACTTTCTTCACTATGAGGTCACTGTGTAGCTCTCCATGATCCAGGGAAAACTTGTAAATTGAGTAATAGATGCAGTGGCTCTGGTCCTGGCTCTGGTCTCTGGACCTGGCTCTGGTCCTGCAGCCTTTTTAAGTTTGAGATCTTTAATCAGGGTCCTGAAGGGCTCCAGTGGGCTGGGATTTTGTTTCAGCCAATTTCTGATTTTAAATTAACCTTAATTAAACATTATTGACTTTTTAATTTAATCACTGTGTCAATCCAGAAATTCTCAACAAGCTTTATTAATTTTATAAAAGCATCACAAATACCTACTGATGTTGCTTCTTAATTTAGAAGTTATGGAATATTTTTTTCTTTATCATTAGCACCTGGTTGTACTGTTTATTAATTATTACAAATTGAATTGAATTAATGATTACATATTTCAATTAAACACCATACCAAATTATCCATACGTTTTCTGTTCTGATTCTATATTTAGTTACATTTTAATGAGTATTTAATTTTCCCTCAATAATTTAAGACAACTAAGCAGGCAGATGCAAATGATTAGGAAGAATGCAGACAAGAAGCAATATAATTAATATTTGATTAAGACAGTGGTCAAATTAAAATGAATGAACTGGTTGGATGAAAAACATGTATCCATTGGGGCCTCTATGACCATTATTGAGAGTCCGTGATTTAAGTAACCTCAACACAAGTGGAGGCATATGCCTCCCTCTAGCGGAAAGTATGTAGAACTACACGTTAATTTCCTCAAATCATTTAATTTTTACAATTATTCATTCCCAGGGCAACAGGTAACACACAAAATGGACGTATAGTACAATATGAAAAATCATAATAAAATCAAACTGCAACAAAAATGGATTTTTAATACTTAACTGTTTTATTTCCCTTTAAAATCCTTTAAATGTTTTCCACCTGGGATAAGATTAATGAAAATATACTTTAAGAAGATATTAATGTGATTTACAAATATAAATACTGCTTGTACAAGTTCAATATGAAGATATTTTAAAAAATATGCTGAAATATATACATACAATACAGAAGTATTTGTGATAATAGTCAGCATTAAAATCCAATGCTGGTCAGAGATATATACTTGTACTAATACTTTGATCTGAGTTATAAATGGTGGTGGTGCAGTTTTAGGGACATATATTCACAAAGAGTGCAGAAGAGGTACTTGTCTGTATACATAAAACACCTGACTCACTGACACACTGCCTCATACGAGAAAAGAGGTTAAACTGACGTGAATTTCCCTTTTTGCTGCGAAATTAAAATTACAAGGAATCCATTAAGAGGAAGTTCCAGTGGGCTGTACAAGTGACTCTGACACTTGTCTAGAACTCTCTGACTCAACTCTCCATCTGTTTTAACAGTGAAATATGAACCTGCCCCTTCCAGCACCACGGCACATCATTAAACGCTAGGTCTAAGCATTATAATCCTGTTGTAAACAAGTTGATGGTTACTGCTAACGTTTTTGATTTGTCAGTCTGACACCTGCACAGCATATCAGACTGAGCTGAGTGGTAGCGGAAGTAAAAATAACACATGCATGTTGTGTGGCCAGGCCTGTTCTGCCAGGTGTTGGCCTCTCAGACCTCTTTCGGGGTGTCTGTGGATTGTGGGGTTATAAAAGCAGTAATTCTGTGATTTAAAAGTCCTAGCTATGGAGAAAACTGGACAGCAGACTCCTGTGCTTTGAAAGTTTGCACACCTTGTGAAAGTCCAAGTCTGTATCTGCTATAAGGCAAGTCAGGGTCCAAGACCTAGAAGTCCAGTTTGAGTTTGTCTGGACTGTAGTCCTGGTCCTGGTCGAGCTTGGACAGGGTCTTGCGAATGCGCAGGGCAGTGAGTCGGGCTGGGGGGCTCTGGAACCAGCACTCCCTCATCACTTTGGCAATGGCAGACAGAATCTGGACACGCAGAAAGACAGCAGCTAATCTCCATCAAATGGAACACTTGTGTCCTTGTCAGAAATAACGAGAATTACAGTGGAAGTAGGAAGGCCGAAAACTAACAGTATTCTACATATCATACATAATGTGTTTAAAAGGACACTGAATGACAAGAATGGTACAGAGACCACAAACACAGAGTGGTCTGAGGAGCAATGATGGCCATGTCTGCACTAAACAATGCATGTGAAGGCTGGCATATTGTAGGTAACACAAAGTACAGTAGCTGTCTCATATGGTCATCATCTATACGAGTGTGTACCAGCAGATGTGCTCGGACATCTCACCGGATGGGATTGCAGACGGTTGTGAAGGCTGGGCCTCTGCTGGTCAACACACACCACCTTCCTCATCTCCTCAAAGCTGGGATCAGATGGCACCAAGTCAAAGAAGGGGGGGCGATATTCCTCCACTATCCCTGCAGCACAGTGAAAGCCAGGCTGAACACTCCATGCACAAGAGGACAGGGACAGTTACGACACGCTGACCAGTTAACACAAGGCCACGAGCACCTCCTGACAGAAGTGTATCCTGGGTCTTTTTACAAACTCTGTTCAAACAATTGGGTTAAATCATACCGCTAACATAGACTGAGATGGCACCCTGCCTACAATGTACCGCCTTCTTACTGCTTTGTGGGACTTTCATTAGTCTAACCACATAAGCAATTATTAAACACGGAAGTGCATATACAATAGATGTACACTGACATGTTTACACAGAGGAATACATTCTACAGTTTTGTTTAGAGAAGCAAATTTGCAAAGTTGACTCCAAATTACTGTCTTGAATTTGCTTTGTCTGTTAGAAACGTTTTTACCATTTTACTCACTCCACAATTTGACATTTAGTGCTGTAAGTCTTTACACTGTTAAACCAGCCCTAAGTGAACATGCAATGCAACCCTCTCCTTAGAAGAGAGATCAACAAATAAGAACACAAATAGCTGTAGTTATTAAAAATATTTTGTGCCAGGATTCTAACTACTGTGCACTGAAATTCCTGCACAGAATTTTTATATTGTGTGAGAAGTTGCGGAGCTCCAGGGTGACTGACACCTTGTGTCCTGCACCCTTTGTACTGCCTTAAGACTCTAAGCTAAGAATGGCATGAAATGTTAAACCAGCACAGCGAGATAAATTCACAAAATTGTAGAGGGAACCGGAGAGAGGGCAAGACCAGACAGGGAAAAAAAAGGAGGACAGATTTCACTTGGCTTTGGAAACACTGTGAAGAGTGAACATCTGGGTTTTTTGAGGGAAAGTGTTGAAACCAGATAAGGGTGTTTATAATTACTGGCGTGTTAATCAGAACAGGGGATAGGACAGGGAGAATGAGAAAACAGGGCAGACGTTCAGAACAATGAGGTGGCTGTGCGGTCGGAGACCACCTTCTTGTGCTGCCTTGAATCCTGACTGTCTCGAGTTTTCAAATGGAGTTCCACTAAGTGCACCTGATACATGCTATTGTGCAAAACGCGTGTGCTTTACTGAGAAAAAGTGGCTGCACGCTATGGGACTGTGAGGCCAAATCAGATCCCGCTTGAAAGACAGCCAAATAACTGCTAGTATGATGAAGTGGTATTTTCAATGTGTGGTTAATAGTGTGAGAAAAATAACATTGCATTTTAGATCAACAATCCTTCTGTTTTACAAGAAATATTGGGGTAGCTTTGACTGTGGGAACCGCTCTGTGATTTTGGATTGTAAGAGCTATCATTTATTACTTAATTAAATATTATCATCCACTTTTTGTATCTCCATTGAGATAAAAATGTCAGTCACTCTGCTATCAAATCACTGATTGCTTTTCAGGAATGTGAAAACTGCACTCGTGAAAATGCACTCCAGAAACGGCATTTGACCCAGTTGGGAAACTACAGCAAAAAAAGGTGTACGGAAGCATACCATTAACCACAGTCCTGCGGGTGATCTCCCAGAAAACCAAGCCCAGGGCCCAAATGTCTGTCTGTTTGTAGGACTCAAAGACGTCCGTCCGAATGCTCTCGTCAAGAACCTCCGGGGCCATGTAGCGTTTGGTTCCTACTCGAGGGTTGTTGCCTATGTCCAGATAATCGTTGGTTTGAGAATGCATGACTGCCAGGCCTGAGGAAACACACCGTTATATTAGTTCTCAGGACCTGGGATGAGAACATTCCCTGTACCGTCCCATTGGATGGGACCTACCAATGGATGGGACTGATAGTGACAGAGTACTGTCCCATGGTAACAGTGCTATCCCAGCACACATGGTTTAAGGCACTGCTTCCCAAACTTAGGGCTGTGACCCCACAATATGAACAAGGGGTTGTGAGAAAATGGCCAGCTATAGATTGTAACAATTACGTTAATACAAATTTAAAATAACATATTAATCAAGACAATGATACGACTGAAATGTTCTGTCATATATAGTCATCAAAAATAAATCTTAAATAGGAAGGAATTATCAACAATGTTTAACTGGGATGGCAAAAACATTCTGTCATCAAAATGGGTTCTGAGGTAAGAGTGTTGCTCTTTCAATGGACGTGGCATAAGGAGACAGAGAAATTGCCATAGCAACAGGCAATGCTGTGGCAGATTAAGCAGTTCCCACATGAAGCAGTTCCCGACACATGGAGCTAGAAGAGGGCTGAGGACATGCGTGGTGCGCGAACACAGAGCGTTGCCAAGGCGTGAGGCTCCGTGCCCACCCAGGTCGGCGATGCAACACTGGCCGTTCCTCTTCACCAGGATGTTGCGGCTCTTGAGGTCACGGTGCGCGATGGCCGGCTTATTCTGGGTGCTGCCGATCTCCGTGTGCAGGTGTACCAGGCCGCACGACACTGAGAGGCACATGCACAGGCAGTCCTCGGGGTCCAGGCTGCTGTGCTGCAGGAAGTCGTAGAGCGAGCCCAGCTCGTGGTAGTGCGTGATCAGCCAAAGCTGAGTGCTCGAGTTTTTGGATGTCATGTCAGAGGCAATGAAACCTAACGTAGGGTGGAAGAACAATGTGACTTACGTTAAATTACGTGGCATATCCCGAGGGCCATACACACTGTTCTGTTTGTTCTCGCTGTTTATGTGAAAAACATATGGGGGTAACCTTGAGACAGAAATGAGAAAGAAACTGGGCCCACACCCCTCCCCTGTCTTACCCAAGATGTTTTCATGTCGCAGCTGTACGGTGTTGTAAATCTCAGTCTCTCGGAACCAGGACTGCTCATCCCTTGAAGAGAAGATCTTCACAGCAACATTCTCGCCCATCCAAGTGCCTCGCCACACCTCACCGTAACGGCCTTTACCTGGACATATGGACAGGGAGGGAGGGCCTCCATCAGCCAAGGGAGCTTTTTGTTTCAACTGTAAGTGGTGCACATGGGTTTATTTGCTACAAGGAGCACCAGCGCACGTGAGCAGGACACACGGAGGGGAGCAACCCACCAACACATTCAACGAGAGAGATCTGCCGGGCCATGGTCCTCTGTACAAGGTAAGGCAGGCCCGTACCACTCCCAGAGGTGCAGAACTCTTCGAAAATATCCTGCGGACAGCAGGCGAACACACCAAATCAGCATCACGCACACACACTCCAACACTGCAAACACGCGTGTCTGCTTCTCTTCTCCCGCTCCATCTCCTTGGTACCACTCTGACAGCCCTGGTTCTCCTTCCGATTTCCGTGACTCACAGGAAATGGGTGATTTTGGGCTGCCGTATGGCAGTGCACGCCGACAGCATGCTGAGTTAGCGCATCATCAGCAAGCAGCACAACACGATAACAAAAATGACACAAGCTGCATATTTGGAAGTAGATCCTGGAGCTGGATGTTCAGTGCTGTGCAACATTTCCTGCTCCTCTTAATTTTTCCACAGGGACAATTCTGTAAGCGATGAACTGAGCAACGGCTGTCTGTGACACAGCCAAACTGGAAGTGAATTTCCTGCAGTTATTACTAGGCAGTGATAGAAGGCTCAGCTTCACCCATCTGCGCTGTGAAACGTACCCCATAGGACGGGTCTCCTCCTTTGGGCGCCTTCAGCATGTCGCTGTCGTGGTCCTCGAGACGGGTCATTCTGAGGCGCTGGCGCCGGAGCCGGGCCCAGCACACGAGACCGAAGAGGCCCAGGCTCAGGAACAGCACGGCCAGCAGCGGCACCCCCACCAGCATGACCAAGTTGACCTCGCCCTCTGGCTCAGGGACTGCACATGCAGGGCAGGGATGACCACTTAAACACAAGGAAGGTCACATGACCCAAACTGAGGACAGCACGCGGGCTCAAAGTTTTCACTTTGGACAGGTACGCCAAGTACACCCAATTTCTGTCCCCATTCTGTGCGATAATCACAAACATTCGCCCATGCCTGTGATCATCACACACGCTCTTAATTGCCTAAACAGCTGAAAGTATTTGACCCATGAAATTATTAATCAGCACACATACACAAATCCATATTTATGTGAAACATTACCAGCTGTTTGAAATCATTTTGTTTTTGCTTTAAAATTCATTCATTCATAGTCCAATCATTCATCCCACAGTTTATCTCAGGTTACATAGCACAATACACCAGCCTAAACTCATCAGTAATATTACATTACAGCAGCCTCTTGGTGGCAGCACTCAGTTCATAGACATAAACCACCTGGGCAAATACCACTGAAAGATTGGCACATCCTGACTTTGTCAGGTGATGAGTGTTCCTGAATCAGCATAGGATATGTCAGGAATTAAACAGTGTAACTGATCAGTCTTAAGGGCCGTTCCTTCATTGTCAAATCACGACCCTCAATCCCATCGATAATCTAAAGGGAAATCCAAGAAGGTGTGTTTATAAAGGCTACTTTGGAATTTAGAACATTTTGACTGAGAAACAAAATGTATGGCAACATTTTGAATCTCAAAACGAAACAAACTAAACATAGTGTATTTCAGTACCCAAATTAAAATAAATATACAGACTGGATAACACATGTACCTTCTGAATTTATTAGTATCAAAGCATCTTCTTGAATTTCCCTCCACACCGTCAATGGGACTAAGGGTTGTGGTTTGAAGCCAAGAAGAAACACCCCATAAGGTTGATTGATGAGACAATTTAATACTTTCCACCTCCTATGCTGATCTAGGAACACTTGTCACTTGGCAAAATCAGGATATGCAAAAGATTATGTTTAGTTAGACCGAATCTTGTAAGTGTTCGGTTGCCGTGACTGAAGAAGGAAGTCTGTGAGCAGTGACCTGGGTCTGGAGGCACGGTGGTGTTGGCGTTGCAGAGGTCTGAGCTGCAGCAGTGGACGAACACACCGGGTACTCTGATGTCACACTGCTTGTCCAGATCCTTCTGGAAACAGCCCCTCTCCTCGTTGCCCCGCACCACGGTGAAGAAGCAGCGGTCACCTTTACATGTGTTATTCTTACAAGGGTACCTGTTCTCACAGGCACACACCACCTTGCCTTCTTCATGACTGGCTGCAGGTCATGGTGTGGACACACACAGAGAATAGGATCAGAAGCTAGCAAAGCATTTTTTATGTTTACAAACTAAAACACAGACAAAAAAAAAGTCAAGATCAAGACACTGAACCCATGCTAGTGTAGATGTTAGGGAAGTGAACTTACTTTGTGTGTTAAAATGCAATACGTGGACTTCTTATACGAGTGCAATACACTGTCGTGGCTGCAATACTACTGACTTGTATGTTTGGTGTTTTTGTATTTTTGATGTTTTGTACTGTTTGTTGACACTGGGAGAGATGCATCAAAACTTCACTGTACAGTTGTGCAATTACAAATAAAGCTATTCTATACAAAAAAGGAAAAATAAAGAAAAGATCACGCGTGATAAGAAGTGATAACAAAGAAAAGACACTAAATCTATACGTTACACAAATAGGTCCACGTCACAACAAAAATTTAAGAGCAACTCCACTCTTATTGGGAAAAACTTATAATAAACAACCCCGGCTTTGAGCTCCAATGTGTAAGGGTGACCCAGTGGCCTGCACTGGGTTTTGTAATGTGTGCTAGAGGCAGCGGTTAGCAGAACGCTGTGGTTCAGAGGTCTTCCACTACAGGAAGACAGGCACTTCCTCCACCCCATTGTTTTACCGACCATTTGAACATCTGCCCCCGCCGATACCCCACCGGCTTCACGCCTGCACGCCTGCACACACGCACGCATGTGCATTCCCTTCATCTTACTTTCAGGATTGCATGCTGGAACTGTGACATTTTTTTTTTCAGAAGCACGTCCACTGACACGATGTAAGATAGACTTACCTGCTACAGTTGTCGTGAGCCACAGTCCCACCATGGCCGGCAGCAGCATGTTCACCATAGCTGTCTGCACCACCTCTGTCAACCACAAGGAGGTGCCCTTTCTTATTACCGGCACACTTTATCACAGGGTCATTACAGACAGGTGCTTATTGACGTTGTCACCACCAGGCACGAAACTCAAAGCGATTTAAGCTATAGCTCCTGGATAAAAAGCCAGACCATCCCAGACCTGAAATGGACTTAAACTTAGACCATGCTCAATGCAAGCAATTACTAGTTTTGTGAGTGCCACTGATTAAACAATACCAAAAATTAATGATGGGATACAATGGTTGAAAAATCTGTTTGGTTTGTATCGCAGTTCAAGAAACACACCTTCAATTCAGTACAGTTTGTATTGTGTAAATGACAATATTTAAAAATATCCATTTTGTACATTTATTTTCTTTAAAGTAACAAATTAGTTGTTTTGTAGTGCCACCTTATCATAACACTGACTACCATGTTTGGCATTTCTCTGTCAAATTGGAAACAATTTGCAAAGCATTAACTAGCTATTGATTGGCTGCAACTCTCACGAGGATGATGTCCACACAGACAAAAATGCATTTATATCCACTTTTGTGACCAAGTTAGCTAGTCTAAAATACTTTTTAAAGCCAAGATCAAGAGCAAGATTTCTAATTATAACTGTTATATCTGTGGCTCGGCAACACGTGCTGAACCATGGATGCCAAATCGAATGTATTGGTTTTTTTGGGGGGGAGGGACCATTGCATCCCTAGTTAAGAAAGATATAAACATTTAGTTCCCCCTTAATACCAGTTATACGTGATAAGTACACAGAACAGTGATGACAGACACCTATGACAACAACAGACATTCTCTGAAACCTGCGATGAGTATTTAACATCATGTTCTGTTTCTATCATAAAACCTGCACTGTACCAGTATAAAATCATACTAGAAGGACTGCAGCTTAACACTGAATAGATGTATAAAGTAATACTAGAACTGTGGTTAACATTCATCAGATTTCATCTGCTGCTGAAACTGCTGTCAAGTTATATGTTTGTGCTATTCTGTAAGAGTATATGGTAAAAATTAAAACTGAACTCAATAAATAAAATAGACAAAAATATATAAATGAGAGGTTTGAATTGCTTTACTCACATTTTTGATATGAGTGATAACTATTCCTGATACTTCTTTTACAACTAAACAATTTCAAAACATTCAGTAATTTACTGTTCTGTGTTTCAGTATATTAGGTCTTCTTATTGGTGTAAACACTGTTAATCTTTATTTGCCATTCTCAAAACAATAGAACGTGCATTGCTGTCTCAATGAACATAAACTTCTACTAAACTAACACTGTCCATTACACAATACCTATTCAAAATTAACATTTAAACAGAAGATTTTTAAACATTTTTGCATTCACGGGTAAGATATGTATTTATATAATCACTAAACATATGAAAGAATAGTACTCACAATTTATGAAATTAATGTTTTCAGGTTTGTTTTCGCGATCCAGTTTTATGCCAGGTTTTAAATGAGCCAAAAAAAAAAACTTTCCCTCTTATTCTCATTTATTATTAATTTTTCATCCTTGTCCTTGACCACTGTTTTCTTGTCTAGTGCTTTCACATTAAATCTTGTTCGCCTTCCATGACTGGCGCCCCTCCCCTCCCGTCACATTTTCATGTTTGTTTGTTTGGTTTTCTAGGTATGTCTACATATTAAAAAAACAGAACAAAACATCAGGTCCCCAGTTGACAAACAGAGGAAATTATGAGCACAAAGACAGCAGAGCTGAAGGGTCCAGTCAGTCTGCCTGCTTCATAATTGCACCACTTAGTACAGGGGATGTGGTGGTATGGGTGGGGGTCTACACTAAGAGTAAATATTGATGGCTATGCTTCCTGCTATTGAGACAGAGTGAGTCTCTACTGAGACTGGCAGGTCTGGCCATTGTTTAGATGTAGGCAGCCAGGCCAGCACCGCCTGGACGAGGGGCCGGTGTGCGCGAGCAGCACCAGGAACTCAGGGCCGCCGCCGCTGCTGCTATCCATCCCCATCTGCAAAACTCTGAATTGCAGGTCTAACTTTATACTTTCCTACTGATAGCTGACCTTCTTTAAAAAAAGAAAAATAAAAACTTAAACATCAAGCGTTTGGCAGATAATAAGCTTGTGTGGTCTTTCCTTTGTACTGACACAAAAAAAATCTTAATTATACCACATGCCTTGTTCCTTGATAAACTTTTACGGTATATTGGGTAAAGCAAGATCCAAGACTCTCATGCTATAGTGTCCACAGGGAATACTTTGGACCAGGGCTCAAAGACTACAAGAAATGTTCAAGATGAAAAACATGTCATTGTTTATGATGCGTATGTACTGTCACAACGCTTCATTGACATCTCACAGATAAGAGTATCATACATCGTAGGAATTCAATTTACTGCAGACTAAACGACCGCAACAGGACAGTGATGGCCTTTGATATCTACCCTTTCCTCAACGATGACTGGTTAACATGATTTGTGGCGTATTTGCAGGACGTGCAGAAAATGCTGCGTGTTCTGCGGCTCCACAGACACCAGTCTTTCTTCTTGAAGAGCCTTCCAGTTGAGAATGGCATGTACTCTGCAGTGCTGACACACTGCAGCTCGTCCACAGACACTTGAGTTGCAAGCCCTTGTCTGCTTCCTCCCTCCCCTTTCTCTGTTGGCCACACTTCAACCATGGCCAAGTGGCCTTTGGGGAACCCTAGAAGGGAAGGCGGGGGTTGTCTGTTGCCTCCTTAGACTTTTATCTAACAGACCGTGACCTTTGAGTGAGTCTACCTCTGGCAACTGTATCCCGATATGCCCCCTCCTCTGAGCGAAGGCTGCTGTCACATTGAGTATGGATGCTTTGCAAGGCCCAGGCACTGGGATGTCACTGGGATGTCCATTCTGCAGCCATGCAGACTGATGTCACTTTGCACACCTACTCCATCCATCCATTCATCCATCCATCCATCCAAACCCACCCACTTGTCACGTCCAGCATCACAGGTGGCCTGGAGCCTATTCCAGGCACCTTCAGGCACAAAGTCAGGTACACCCTGGACAGGGTGACAACCCACTGCAGGGCAACACACAATGTGTAGAAAATTAATGTGATCAGGACAATATCACCAGATCTACCAAGCTGGAGCCAAACTAATTTGATATGCCATTACACATTTGGAGCAAAGCACAAATTAATATTGTATAAAAGTAAAGGTAATCACATCTACTGCAATTTCACTACATATTATTTCTCTACAAATCCACAGACATTTCAGAATGGTGTGCTCCTGAAATAACATTCAATGAAATTAAATGACATGAATAAAATGACATCCGATTTGGACACTTCACTCTGCCCTCAGCCACCCACTACCTAAGGTCAAGGTTTTTGGTACAAGGTATCCAAAAAGGCCTCGAGAAGAATGAAAAATCACTTAGTGAGCTCAGTATGCCAGAATCCTTTCAGGTTTATACTGCACTAGCCTATGTAAACTGTGGGAAAATACAATGCCTTGTGGTGCACATCTTCAATGGCGTCAGCATGTAAAAAACACTGACAAGGCTGTGGCATCAGCTATGTTATGACTCCAGATGTTTTTTTTTCAACGTGAGGCATTTCTTATCTACCAGTACATGCTTAAAGGCACGGGTAATGCTTTTCTTCAGCCAAGCGCCCGTTTCCTGGATTCAGGATGTCTATCTGTTAATTTAGATATCAGCAGCTAATGTGAAAACATATTAGAGCTACACTGCTATATTAACACGATTTTGTGTTATTTGGCGTAACGCTGATCTTGTGACCAAAGAGAGAGAGAGAGAGAGAGAGAGCGCGAGTGAGTGAGTGTGTGTGTGTGTGTGTACATACTTATACACACACGATATTAGGACTGAGCTCCAGGTAGAGATGTCGAATTATCCGATGACCTACCTACAGTGTGTGTATTACAATTTACATTGTCTTGACTAAGGTTTCGCATACACGTGCAATCTGTGTTTTAGTGCGGAGGAAATAAACACATCAAACAGATTTCTGGAATGATTTTATGCCCTCAGTTTTAAAATGAAAGATATTCCGAAGGTAACCAAACCAAGAAAAGACGTCGGGATGATTAAATCGTTTTACCTGCACGTTGCTCTTCTTTCGAAATAAATCCTTTCCTCGATTCCTATTTCACGAAGTTACCAAAGTGTTCAGAAACGTGAAAATGCACCACATATGGCCCATACTACAAAACAAACGTTGCTGTGATGCGATCCAGAAGCGGACAGCGAATAAAACACTGTCCTAAGATGATATATCCCGGTGTTAAAGTGTTCTTCTGATACTTTTGAACCGCACAGTGGAGTTACACCTAGATCAGTGACACTTCAACAACAAACTGTAACTTCTTCCGTGACAGAGTTATATTTAAAGCAAAAACCAAAAATAACGTGTACGTAATGCGCTTAATGACCACGGACCCTTAAAAAGTGAGTTTAAACATTTCTATCGGAAAAAAGAAAGTCAGATTAAAAGTCAAAGCTCGAAACATGTCGGATCACATCCGAAGTTGTGAGGGATATAGCTGAGTGTGAGATCTTGCTTTGGAGAACCGTATCTCACGCCAGATCTCCCCCTCTCCATTCCTCCTGGCCGATAAAGCGAAAGCGCAGATGTGGGGCTCGGAGCCGCAGATGCCGCCTTCCGCAAACAGCGTCTGCGTGTCCAGACTCGGTGTGTGTGCGCCGACAAACCAAAAAAGTTTTCACAGTACGATAACATCTTTTTAAAATATTATATAGTCCCACCCATTATTGTATCTGACAAAGTCCGTATGTTGTCGTTTTCCTGTCGCTGGCAAACCATTTATTTTTTCCATTTTCTCTGGCGCCTTTGCATATGGTATTAATATGGTATTACATATTTTAACATTAATAACTATTGTCTCTTGGCTTATATAGTACGACCACAAGGCTGGCTATTGAATATGATCAACATTTCATGTTCAAAAGCCACATCAAAGAACAGCCAAGCAATTCCTGCCAATGTTACGTTTTTAAAAATTGTTTTATTCTCAAAGACTGCGACGACACATCTCTGTAATGAACGGAGCCCCTTAGACGAGATTCTGGAGAATAGCTGGAGACAGACGGACTGCATATGTAGATACACGAGGTCTTCATGCCCACATCGGTCCAGAGCAACAGCACTGGCCCGCTGGAATGTTGCCAACACTACCGGCCATGCCTACGTATCTACACGCAAGACAGGCTGAAGGTGATTTCACCCCCACGGTGTTTACTGTTCCTTCCCCTTTGGGAACACATTCACACTTTCACCTGTGCAGGTTTGTTTCATGCATAAGTGACCAAAAGGAGGCCAGTTTAAGGCGAATAAACAGAACTGTTAATTTTACAAAACAACAGCGAAACAGTTTCAAGCACTTTTCAGGCATATACGCACTTCTGTGACTGACTGTTTTTAGGTGGGTCTATGATAAATCAAATTTTTTAGAGGTGGGCATGTGGCATAAACCTGCCCAACTGTGTATGCACAACTACACTCTACCCACCCTCCCAAAAAAAAAAAAAAAATATATATATATATATATATATATATGTGTGTGTGTGTGTGTGTGTCTAACCAATGCTAAAACATGTTTGGACCAGTTTTGGAGAGAATGATTTGACTCCTGACCCCTGTATGGGAACCGTAACCATTTGGAGTTTAATAAGAAGGCATGAGAAACTAACAGCAAAAAAAAAAAAAAAAAACTTTGTTTCTCTTTAGTAACTCCCATGCCTTCTTCCATTTCAGTTTATCTTTTTGTCCTGTTTTGATGCACAGCTGGGAACTCTCACATCATGGATGTAAGTAAAGAAAAATTCTTAGTTCTGAATCTTTCCTCCCCCCGCTTTCTCATTTATCAGCAAGACGATGGGGAGACAGCCTTTCTCAATTCCTCCTGACAGCCTGATGATCCTCAGTGCTCCCATGTTTGCCCCTGGGACATTTAGTTTGTCCTTCCAACAGCTCTTACATGCAGAGAAATATATCTGTAATGATAATGTTAGACATGTAAGTGAATTCAGACCTGTCACATCCCTTATATTTGTGCAGGATCGTCAGAAAGAAAAATAATTTTCCATCCCAGAATTTACCATGAGAGCAGTAAAATGGTTATAAGGGAAGTGCACAAAACAAGGGTAATATTATACTTAGGTATTTACAATAATTTTGTGAATATTATGATTAAATTCAGGCACTGTGTTAAAGAATTTGGCAGCATGTTTTTCATTACGACTTGTTGCACAACTTTCTTCATTGCCTTTTTGTTTTTAACAGACAAGTATGTTTTGCTTGTATCCATGCCTCATGTGGAAGCCACAGACAGATTACTTTGTGAGATGTTCATTTCAGGAGGAATTGCTTCATTACCATAATAAAAGTTCCAGAGCTAAACAGATGACCTGCTTTGGTACTTTTACAGCTTTGTACGTTTTTGTAGTTTAGAACCATAACTTGAAAATAATTTCAGTTTCAATGTAGAGGAAGCAGATAAATGGTCCCTTTTAAAAATAAGGAGCTTTACCCAGCTGAAGCCACAAGAGTTGAGTCAATGTGCACTGTTGAATCAATGCCTAGTTTCATATCTGAAGGAGAATTCCACCTACAAATTATATTGAAATATTTTTTTATTTAAATATTACATACATGTACTATAAATATCCAGAATAAATGGATACATCTGCCCTGTGAAAAAAATCTTTAGTTTCACAGAAGATGCCACTTTTTACAAACTGATGCATTTATCTAGTTTTGATTCTATACTTAAAACATAACACAAGAATAACGTTACTGACATGAAAGCCATATTTGCTGCATGGATTCTTAATTGTTTTTGTTAAATCTCTGGACCACTGACACAGAGTCACTGTTCCTCTCGCTCTTTAATGTTTAGGGTTGCATGGCCGTTGCAATATTTCATGTAATTTTCATAAAGATGAATGTTAAGATACTATGACAGAAAATTTTAATCTGTTTTCTGTATCATATTAGCTTTATTAGCAGAATGTCATTTTTTAGTATTTTCCTCCATAGCCTTCATCATCTAAATATGGACATTTTTTAAAAACTTATGAGAATAATAATAAAATAAAAACAGAGCATTTTTATTAAAAGGACTGTTGCAAACTTTAAAAGCACAGGGTTCTACCTTTCAAGCAGTAGTCATAAGTAAAATGTTTAATGTGTATACTGTGTTATGTCAGTCCCAGCATATATGAATACACACCATATACCCAATACCCATTATTAGATGAATTATGCTTATGGTGTTAGAGCATTGGATTGTGGTCTAAAACAATTGTTTCCCCCTGAGACATCTTGATGTGTTGTCCAGCACTTTATTTTATATAGTACCTACTGAGCAGTACAGTAATTTATTCAATTGTTTAACATGTACCTGAGACTTACTCATAACTATATTATTTGGCAGACATACAAATATGAGCATATTTCTGTTTGGAATTTGCTTGGTTTTGACTGCAATGATTTTTGTTCGGCTGACAGTTTGTCTGTACCGTCTGTGCTAACACCCTTCTGTTCTCTAGTTCTGTTTCTCACGTCCTGGTCTCATATGTCATTCCTGCTCAAGGCAAATAACATTAAACTTCAGCACAAATATGGGCACATGAGCTAAAAGCCTGAGTTTGCACTGCTAGCGAGGTCTATTTTCCCATAAGGTTGTAAATAGATTTTGTGGTGCTGGTCTTCCTCCCTCCCTTCCCATGCTTAGCAAGTACAGAGGGAGCCTGTGATGACATCGTGATCAGGCTGCAGCCAAAGCACAGGTTACTGGAATCGTGTGGCAACATTGATATTGTTCTGTAACACTGCATAGAAATGGTGTTCTTGTCAACAGTACACCCAGAGTACTTATAAAAATAAGTCTGATAAACAAACACAGTGTTTATGAAAATAAATAATTTAGCAACTAAACAATTAAACTGTAATTCCCTTAGTATTTATCTTCACCTTATTAATACTGGGAGGATTTTTAAATATGAAATAAGTAAGGACTCAGAAGATTAGTGTTTTGGGGGACCACACCTCATATTGTTTTCTGAAATAGTATGCTGACCAACTTGACAGCCGATGCTGAGAGAGATCTGTTTTTTTCTTGTTGTCTGCTTGTTGGACTTTTCATTATTTCCTGCCTCCTTCTCTGCCTTCATTGTATCTCTCTTCTTGTCTTCCCTGGCCTCCTTATACTTCCAGATGGGTGGCTCCAGGTGTCCCTTGCACATCTTCCTCTTTTTCTCCTTCTTGGGTGTGGGTTCCCTTGACTTGGTCACCTTGATCTGAGGGACACAGCTGGCTGGGAAGATGCTGTTGCGGTGGCCGAGACTGCCTGGAAGGTAGCTGCGAATGCTGCTGGAGACGCTGGCCTTCCTCTGGCCGTCTGAGCAGCTGGAGGCTAGAGAGAAGGAGGAAGAGGAGCTGGACAGCTCCTGGGTGGAGGCGAGGCAGTTGCTGTGTGACATCGGCTTGTCCTCTAACACCCTTGGAGAGTACAACTGTACCAGCTCTGGCACAGCCAGCCTCCTCCTGCCCGCCAGCGGGGGGCTGCTGGGACAGAGAGGGCGGCAGCCGGTGACCACAAGAGGGCTGTGGATGCTGGTGGTCATGCGCACCATGTGGTCCAGCACGCCATCGTCTTGGACGTCCCTGGGGAAGCTGAAGGTGAACGTGCTCCGCAGACATTGGGTTAACCGCTCCCCTTTGCTCTTGGCCGCCATTGCCTTGGCTACCAGTTTCTTCAGATCTGGCCACTCAGGTACATAAGCGTCACAGAACTGCTCCGCGCAGGGCCGGGCTTCTAGGCGCCGAAACTTAAGGAACGTCTCAAAGCGGCCTGTTTTCAAGGCCCATTCCTCAGGAGTCTTTCCTGTTGCTGTGTCCACTGTGTTTAAATTAGCTCCTAGCCAACAGAAGTGTACACGTGCAAAAATGTGCATAAACATGATGGAAAAACAAATATACTTTAGTTTTTTCACTGTAGGAAATCCCTTTTGCTAGACAGCCTGTTATTTCCCCTAGTGGTGAACACAGGAACAGCGCTATATTTTGTTACTGGTCTAACATCTCAGTCTAAGCTGTTTTATCTCAGTTCAGTAGTCCTTACACTTCACTCATTCACTGTCACTGAAATGTTTGGCATGAAGTTTCACTATATACTCTTGGCTAGAATTGCAACTTTTATCTAGAGAGAAGAGTGGAATAGACGCAAAAAAATAATGGTTTGCATTGCTGCACTAGATTTCCCTTGAGTTCTAAAATGGTTCAGGAAGGATTTTAACACAGCAAATGTTTTATATGAATAGAATTCATATTTTTATTTGTACATTACTCAATGTTTCCTCAACACAGTCTGGAAAAAAATATCTGTAACAACATATGACTTCTCTTGATGTGTATGATCTGCAGCAAAATGAATTTAAATTTCGTCATTAGATCTAGTGGTTCTACTCTTCTCTTTCCTATCTTACCTCTTCATAGAAATTATAAATTTTTAGCATTAACATCTGCATATTTCACTGAAGTATTTCAGGTCAGATTGCAGTGAAAACAGTGCTATGAACCTATGGAGAACAAAGTCTCTCACCTGAAGTGTAAATGTTATATGTTAGTGTTTATCCAATGTTCTTATTCTACATTATTAACTGTGCAGTTTTTAAAATTTGCTGTAAACAGCACATTTCAGTTCCCTGTTCATGGGTGGAGGGTGAATCTCAGAGAATTTATTCTGTGAAATACAGACCACCACTTCACCAACTTTCTTCTGTCAAGTCACTTCTTTTATAGAGAAATTCTTGCTTTGATTTATTTAGAATACATAATACTCTGTTGTTAAAGAAGAAACTGGATACGGGTAGGTAACAGTTGAAGTACCATATACCACAGATGTTTAATTTGGTCTCAGCAAATGTTTGTTAACTGGATCAGTCTGTAGCTGGAATGTTCTCTGAGGTCTGACAAGGCAACAGAAAGCTAATCCACTTTTACATAAGACTAGTCAGTGAGGAAAGCCACAAATCTGACCTAAAAGCTACAGCTCAACTGTGATGTGTGCTGTGTTGGTCTCAGTATTGCTGTGGCTTTGCCCAGAGGTATCTGTGCTCATGCCACACACACTGGTTACATTTAAAAGCCTCCATTTTTCTGAGTGGAAAGAACTGGAAGATGTGTTTTCACTTAGCTTCTACCTCAGGCTCTGTTACTGCCTCTTTAAATAGGCTAAAACAAAAGCAGACTGAGCTATGAGATTCGAAGTGTCTCTAGCCCAGACTGTATAAAATGAACATTACAGATGCTACATGAATAATAAAATGCATATTGAATCTATTTGCTTTTAAAATTTTTCATCCCATGTTGTCCCCTTACATATCTTCACATAGGTACCTTTGTGCGTGAGTCTGCGGTGAACAGTTTTGTGGGGACTGAGCACTTACCAGCCATGACCAGCGCTGCCACACAGTCATTGCGGCCCTGCATGGCTGCCTTGATGAGCGCGGTGAAGCCCCGCGAGTCCCGCACCTCCAGGTCCACCCCGGGGAAGTAGTTCAATAAGTAATTGACAATTCTTTCAAAGCCTGTGGAGACAGGTCACAGACAGTGGGACATGTGAGACAGCTGAGTGGACACGGTCAGTGAAGCACACTGATCTTGCATTTCCACAGTGGGCTTCCGTCACGTGTCTTTAAATCAGCCTTACAGGTCAATTGGTTGAAATCCTCCATGCTGTTTTGCCTGTATTTGTATTGAAATCTGCGTATCAGCATATGTGTTTAGATGCAGTGATATAGTACAGTAATTATACTTCCTATTATATTGATAATAGTGTGATTGCTTTGATTATTTGATCAGGGCCATTTCTTCTTATAGAAAGTATGTGTAGATACACAGGCCCCTAAGCCATCAGGGCCCCCCCCATGCAGCTTATGTATGTATATAGTATGTATGTATGTATGCATTTACGTATTTATTTATTGAGGGAGGGGGTCCCCAGTGTAAGATGTTGCCTGGGACACCAGGGTGTTCAGAGATGGCCTTGTATTAGTGTATTTCATTCAAGCATAATCTGACATTATTTGGAGACTCTACCATATCAACCATAAGAAATGATCTTGATAAGGTCTGATCTGAGCGTTGAATCTTTATTGCTGTATGATATTTTTTTGGGTTCCAGTAGTGCAAAATTTACCAAGCAAGATGCTGACTTTTCAAGCACAGACTTGACTCCCAAACTCACCCGCTTGAGAGGCGATCATTAGTGCTGTGTTGCCATCGTTGTCCTGAAGGTTGACGTCCAGAAAGGGGCAGCTGTGCAGCTCTGACACGATGTCCACAAAGCCCATGTGTGTTGCTAACATCAGGGCGTTCTGCCGTGCGACACATGGGAAATGCAGCAGCATATTGATCAGTGGCTCTGCAGTTCCCATAATGCACTGTGACGGCCCTGCTCTCCCGATCAGCGAACGCATGCACCTACCCTTCCGTTGATGTCAAGCTCCATGACCTCCTCCCGTGTAACGCCCCTCTCCAGTACTCTGCGCACCGCCAAAGCCTCATTGCTGGCACAGGCCTCATAAAGCGTAGTGCTGGGACCTGCCTTGTGTTCCTCCCGCACATAGTCCGGGAGAACAGAGTCATCAGAAAGCACGCTTCCAGAGTCTGAGTCATCTTCAGAGATGGTCAGCTCTGAGTCAATGTCTTCATCAGGGCCCAGGCCTAGGTAAGGGTCCTCCATTCCTGGACCATTATTGTATGTCATGTGGCTAATGGGAAGCTGAGGTCAAACAACATGTGGGGTCTTTAGAACTATCCGCATCCCAGACAGATCCTGAAAGTATAGGCGGAGATAGCAGTGTTGTATTAGGTACCTGAAAGCCACACTAAAATGTCAGGTATTTTACTATAAAATTACTTAAGTATGAAAGTATCTGTTATTAACTGTACATAAGTAACAAAAGTAGCTTCTGAATAAATGTACTTAAATACTAAAAGTAAAATTAGATAGAATTTGAAGAATTCCAAATTTTTATTTTCTTGTACCTTCTTTTCTAAATTATTGCATCACCTAAAATTAAAACACACACACACACACACAGACTGACACACAATTATGTATATAGCTTTCACAGATTAATGAACTCTAATATAACTGAACTGAACATGGAGGATGCTGACGAAGCGAGAGCTGCTGCTCTTTTGACCTGCCTGAGCTCGTTACGCAGAACTCACAGAGCGCAAACTGAAACTTTGGGAGTGTGTTCTTTCTTTTTCTAGCTTTATTTTTTGTAGTAGTGGTAGTAGGTAACGAAAGGAAAGTAGTGGAGTAAAAGTATGCAGTTCATTTAAGAAAAGTAATGGAGTAAAAGTCGACAGAAATTTAAGAAGTCAAGTAAAGTACAGATACTCCCCAAAAATACTGTAATGAAGTACTATTACTTTGTTACATTACAGTAGTGGTGGTACCTGGTATGCTAAAAATACTCTGAAGAATGTCCTGTGATAGGCAAATAACAGAACCTATCATGAATACCCTGATTTTTAAAAAGCAAATAAACTGTATATAAAAGCAACACCAGGGGATCCACAATGCATTAGCAGCACAAATGTTGTCACAGTGGCATCAGGGGGAGAAAATAACAGTTTCAAATAATGTTGCAAAACGGCTGAACTACACCACAAAGTACAGCATCACATTATAGGGAACATAAATCACACAACAGACAGAAAGCAAAACAATGTGCTACTCAGTAACAGAGAAAGTAACCAGTCAAAGCAGTGTGTTTTTTGGAGAGGTGCTGTATATGTATTCATTTCAATACTTTCCTGTTAACTTTTGCTGGAGTTTAAAAACAGCAAGATGACCGAAAGGAGGGGTAATAAACTATGGTTTAACCTCAAGAAGATCAGAAGGGATAACCAGTCTGAGCAAGTGATGTGCTCCTTAATCTCACATTCAGATGTTGTGAGATATTTGCAGTGGAGATAATGTGAGATCCCACAGACGTCTGTTTGATCTCGTTTTTGTGCAGAACACAGAGCACAAAAGCAAACCCCCTCAGCACGTTGCCCACTCATGGGCCTAACACTGGCTTTCATTGCTGGGTCAGTAAGTCAGGTGCACTTACATATATTGATAAATGAAACCTTTAGCCTAATATTTTTGCCTGGCAGAACTGAGACAAAGCTTCTCCACTGACAAAATCCAGTGACACCGAGGCTGATGTCTAATTTGCATGTCGTAAGTATGCTCTTTGATCAAAATGGAATTATTTATCAGGCAGATACAAACGGCTGCTTAATGCTTGATGTCTGACCTGAAGTTCAGACGTGATTCAGATTGTGTTTTTGGATGTCTGTTTCGCCACTGGGTGCAGAGTCACCACAGAGAAGAGAAACTGAAACAGGAAGGTTTGGAAGTTCACAGTAGGTTAAATCCGGTGCTTGGTTTGCATTCACACATCCGGCTGTCTTCTTTTAGGACTCATTAATACAGTGTTTGAGTATGTAACTGTCCACATCTTGAGCCATGACTCAAATCTACCATTTTAGGCAGTACTAATCTGACTGCATTTTCCAAGATCTTAAAATGAATAAGAATGACTATGAGAAGTGTGAAGCATCACGTGCTTTGTGAGCGCGCTCAGACTAAGCAGCACATGAGGTGCGGGACCGGCATGAGCAGAAGTGGCTCGTCAGTGCAACTCCTCCATGTGGCGTGCCTTAACTGGTAACAAAGAAAATGTGCAGCCCTGCTGTGATCTGGAGAAAACCATCTGCTGTATCTGGAGGTTCTGACACATAGGCAGGATGGTCAGTGGCACGTGGCCATGAGCACGTGCAACGCACAAACCTACAAAAGCCTGAAATGGTTAAAAAAAGTTATACGTGTCAGTTAATTGTGAAGCCAGTATTCAGTTACAAGATGGTTCTGTGAAGTCGTCTTTTGAGGGCAGTTAAGTGGTTGCTATGAAATGCAAGGTAAACAAAATTTATATGGAAAATATAATTGTTTTAAATGAAATTAGTTGTTGTGGTATTAAACATGCTGGCATACAGCACACACACACACACACACACACACACACACACACACACACGAGACAAATAAAGGAAAAACCAGCATAACATAACTGTGGACGGACTGTTCTTTGCGACAGTCTCGGTGACCTGAGGAGGAGCTGCTCCTCGGTTTTTCCTTACCTATTGAACGAATCCATGGCCATCACAGTCATAAAATGTGCAGTGTCAACCACAATGTCCAACCCTCTTTACTGATGCCTTTCCCATAGATCTACATGCAGATGTCACTTTCATCAGTATTCCTGTTGAAAAGCTAGCACGTTGAGCAGTCTTTCTGACTGAACATCCTGTCATCCGTGCACAACAATGAACCCACTGTCAAAGTCAATTAGGTCTTTCTCTCACCATCTAGATCTAAAACCAGATTCAGCGGGGCCTGCTGGGCGTTTTTATACATGCCTTTTTATACATGCATGAGTAGATGTTCACTGCTCAGTTGTACCATGAAAGATGTGTATTAAGGTGAGTATTTTCAATTTAAATCCATATTTTAGAATGGGTAAGACAGCACTGTCCATGCTGTGGTGTGCTTGTGGCATTTTATGTCTGTCCGTCACATGAGAGATGAGCTGCATCTATTGATGAAATGAAGCCCATGGAGTGAAGTTCACATGGAGACCTGACGTTCTGTGCCGATGCTTGGCTTTTGTGTACCTCTGCTTCCACATTTGACATCCGTGTGGCATACATGGTTATGTGTTACGTGAGCTTTGAGTTATTGCTGCTGCTCACAGTTTAGAAGAATGAAAGTGACGTTAGTGACGGAGGATGTAGATGGTTCGCTGGTGAATGAGTTCATCCCACTTACCGTCAAATGTTGGAGGCTAATTTTTCAACTTCTCAGAAACCGCACAAGTTTGTTTCCCAAAAGACACCGTAGCCTCAGAAATCTGTCCCTACAAGGAAGGCGGTTTGAACTGAACTCTGATAATGTGCAAACAGGGAAAGTGGGGGGACCCAGACTGACTATTCATCGAGATGTCAACATTCTGAGCAGGGCTACGTCCTGGAGGCATGAAGTTTCCAGAGTTGCACGCTGCTCCCGGCAGTACAGAGCACGTGAGTCACGTACAGGCCCTGTAATCACAAATGGACGTCTGTTGCTCAACGTGAAAATTTCCTCTTTTTATTCCCACAGTGAGTTCACCACATTTTTCTGGTACACCTGGATATCTCTGGTCTACATAACATCCTCTAAATCTGACAAAATGTTTGGTAAGATTTAGGGTGAAGTTATATCTATGAAAGGGCCCATGACAGATGTCTGATAATATTGTACAGCTTATGTCAGAAAATGGCTTATTATTGCCAACTAGCTTTATTATACAATTATATTCATATAAATCAACACTGCAGAAAAAAGCCCAGGATAAGACAGACTGATGTGTGCTCTGCTCTCTTTTTTCCACTGCTAATATTTTGTTGTTTCAAGACCAGAAAACCTTTAATGTTTTTTGGGGAATTGTTTCCAGCATAGCACACCGTCCATAATGTAGTTAAGTAGGCTTAGAGCAGAGACAATTCTTTTTGTTTTTAAAGATTTCTGTACTCCAATTTCCAGCATTGATCAGAGAGAAAATGGCACTATTATCTATTGTTTTCCTTAGTACACTTTCTGGCACACACTATATCATAATTCATAATATCTAATGAATTAGACAACAAATTGTCCACAGACCGCTGAAAACGGTACCTTCAATCAGTCATAACATTTAATATGACATGCATCATTTTTAGCAGACAGTGTATAAAATTCTGTTTATTTTGATTGCCTCATTAAATAATACTGCAATCACAGTGAAATGGCCTGGCCCTTGCAATAACACTTTGGCAAAACACAAATCTTCCTAACACATTCCAGCTATCATGGAACACATTTAAAAGAATACTATTAAATACACACTGTCTGCCCACTTTCTCCAAGGAGTGAAATATGCCAACTGTCTCCAAAAACTAAGAAGTTATATTTAGAAAGTATTTCAAGTTGACTTACTGTGTGACCCTACCACTGAGTCTGTTCTCATTGCAAGAAGGAGGCAAAAAATGTGGGAAGAGAAGAGGAGGCCACAGCCTTACACTGGGATGTTAGAACTGTGTCTAAGGCAGGCTGACTATGGCAGGGGTGTCCAATCATGCTCCTGGAGGGCCGCAGTGGGTGCTGGTTTTCGTTTCAGCCAATTTCTGCTGTTACTTGAACCTTAATGTTAATTAACCATTATTGACTTTTTTGTATCATTCTTTTATGTAACTGTGTCAAACCAGAAATTCTGAACAAACTTTAGTCATTTTTTAAAAAGAATTTAAAAAGCATGGCGAGGACTTGCTAAAGTTGCTTCTTAGTCTTAACTTTTGTAACAACTATTACATACTTTAATACTTTTTTAATCAATTTTTTGTTAATGATCATTTAAGTCCTCAGATCACTGATTAAACATTCTTTGTCACTGGCACCTGTTTCTGCTGTTCATTTATTATTACAATTTGAATGCGATTAATTATTCCTGATTTGAATAAAACATCAAGCTAAATTATCCAGACAATTTGTCCTCTGATTCTGCGGTTATAGTGACACTGTAATGTGTGATTTATATATTTGTTACAGATCTGAAAGCACAAGAGACTCACATTTAACTTTCTTCTCTGTAACTGTTTTCACTCAAATGATTAAGACAACTAAGTGCAGACATATTCAAATGATGCAGAGGAATACAGAGAAGCAACGATGTAATTGATATTTAATTTAGATAGCTGTCAAATTAAAATGAATGAACTGGTTGGAAGAAAAACCTGCACCACTGTGGCCCTCCAGGATCGTGATTGGACAGTCCTGGTCTATGGGCATCTTCCTGGGGTTGTGGGGCAGTGCCTGCCTCAGTATGAAGACGGACAGCCTCAGTATGAATACGGACAGCCTGAGACTCGCTCTGATGGGATGGCGCTCCTGCACACATGCAACCAGGGCGTCTGGTCTCTAGGTCTCTGATGGCCTCAGCTACCACTCTGACCTTTTCACACCACCTGTCGGCCATATTAAACACTGTCCCCCATTACACTAAATCCAATTTATGCCTATTATTATCAGCATGGACGTTCAGTATTTTATGATAAAAAATGTGCAGAACTTTTTGAGAACTTTTTGAGAACGTTTTAAAAGTTCTTTTAGAATCAACATTTTATAAAGTAGTCAGTTGCAAGAGGAAGGCGGGATGGGATGTTCGACTTACTGCTTGGAAAGCTAGCTCTCCTGTGGCACGACGGTCAGGGCATTCTGTTTTCGGTCTGTTTTGGTGGGCTTAATATCCTCCATACTGTGCACTTTCGCTGTCCTCTTCTTTTGGGATTCGTTTCTCCTCAGTTAGCGACCGTGTCTGTACATTTCCTGTTCTGACACCGGCCCACTGTAAAGCAGTTCCCAAAAGACTTTGTGAATGTTTCCTCCTAATGGAGGAGCTGCGCAGTTTTTCATCCTCCTTACAGGAGATTTGGTTGGAGGATTAGAGGCGTGAAACAGCAGCAGGCTTCTCCAATTAACAGCCTAAAGTCCTGAATACTGCTCTCTCACTATCTCCCTCTCCAGCATGCTGTGTTGTCCTTCCTCTTTCCCTCCACTCTCCCAATCCTTATACTGTCAAGGAGGCTTTTTCCTGTGAAGTAAGATGTCATCATGACTAAAATAAATTTTCTTGGTTGCTGACTTACCTGTCATTCACTGATAAAAGAGAACAGTAGAATATGGCACTATTCAATAATAGATGGCACTTTGCTCAGCTTGGAAACATTCTTTACAGAACTCATGGCTGACAACTCCAGGCCCAAATAGCCGTGTTCTGCTCTTGTGGCCAGTGGACCTACATGAGTAGAACTCATCCTGGGGCTACAGATCTGCTTTGTTTATGGCTTTTCATAACATGGAGTGGAGGACACTGTTAAATGTTGTTTGGGATCTTGGCGATCCTAGGGATTCAAATTTAGGACTGAGATTCAGTTTCTGGAAATGTGTTAAATTAATTTATTTATATATTTACTGAATTTAAATTATTGTGGTTCCACAATTTGTAAAACCTGTAAAAGTGTAAAACATTATTAAAGGCATTTGCAGATGCTGATTGTCATACAGTTTCCTGTTAATAGAAACAACAATTTTTCTACCACGCTATGTGCATGCAGTGACATAATAACAACAGAAGTAAATCAGTACTGTAAAGATTAACTGTGGAGTTGTCAAAACTTCAAGCCTTGGCTTTTTCTTTTGGGCTCCTATCTTGACATGAAAGAAGGTAGAGCCTTATGTGAACATTATGAGGTTAATACACAGGAATATTACAGGAGAACACACACACACACACACACACACACACACACACACACACATCACTCATAGGTTAATACACAGGAACATTACAGGAGAACACACACACACACACACACACACACACACACACACACACGCCACTCATAGGTTAATACACAGGAATACCACAGGAACACAAACAGCTGTGACTTTAGACCAATACAAGAGAACAACAATGTGGATCACAGGCTACAGCTTGGGAGAGTAACAGATGAGCACATGTTTGTCTGACTAATATACAGGAATATACAAGAGGGACCTCAAACTTGACTCATAGGCTTGAAAATTACAGAGAACCGATTTAAGTGTAAATATAAAACATTTGGTACTAAAACTATGCTAGCTCACCAGTGGAAAATTGCTAAAAGCCATATCTGAAGGTGAATCAACAAGTGACAGCAAGTAAACCCCTACCCTAAATTTGCTTTTTTCATTGTAATATTCTGTTAGCCCAGTAGGTAGCGCCGTCTTGCAGCCTAATATTAATCACTGTGAGAAAAACACTGAGCTCACCCTACTTCACCATAAATCCTAACAAACATTTTGACCAAGAGCAGCACTTTGATTCCTGTTTTTATTACGACAATTTTTTGCAGTAATATAACAGTAAATAATGCAATAACAGAACTCTGTGTCTCCAATTAAATATAGGCATCATGTTTTAACTCCCCTAAAGTAATGTCTGTCCATAACCAGGAAATCTGCATGCCAAAGTGTTATCCCACCTGCATCTAATTAACCTCTTTAGCAATCATGAGCTTCCATTATTGTCATTGCATCTTTCTAAGATATTGGCTCTGTAGCAATTCAGAGTGTTTGCAAGTGTTATGTCTCGTTCTTAGTTTATTTATTTATTTATTTTGGATTTGTGTTGTTTTGTTGCTTTCGTATTTTTTCTTTCTGACTTACTCTGTACTTCCAGATTTTGTGACCAGCCTATTGCCTGTCTGTGTCACACTTATGGATTTTGGATTCAAATTTGTTTACTGGTTTCTGATCCCATATGCTTGTTTCATTTACCACAGTTTTTGAATCCTGGACCTTCTATCTGTGAGTGGTGTCATTACATCTCTCTATAGAATAGAAAAATTGCTTGACTTAACAGATGAATATCTGGTGACTTTTAGATTAACTGGTGACATTAAGCAGGCGCCAGTACCATGTGTGTTTGTGTGTTAAGCTGGTATTCTATCCAGAACAGAATTTACCCTGCCATACACCCTGCATTACTTGCCTTAAGCCTCTGCCCTATGTAACCCTGATTTGTGTAAGCTATTTTTAAAAATAAGTACTTTTCAATGCTAATTAAAGATTTAGGTTTTACCTTCTTAAGTCAGAGCTGTTGAAATGTGCACCATCTCCTCCAGCAAGGCTGCTACTTTAGAAGCATCTGCAGGATGGAAAGGTGGTAGAAGGTCCAGAGATGCCTTCACTTGTAAAAAACGCCATATGACTTGCTAATATTAGGCCAGAGGCTCAGACTTAGTGTTAACATGGCCTGTTGTCATCCTAGATAAGTTCTGCCGGACTATTTTTGTATGTCTGTTTTTTCTGTAACCCTCAAACACCCCTCGGCAGTTTAGCCCGCCTAGAGAGGCACAAAGGAAGCTAACTTAAGAATTATTCACTCTTTCTAAAAGAAGTGCAGCTGAGGTTTTATGATTCAAAGAAGTACGTAATCTCAAAGTGTATGTTCCGTTTGAAGGTCAAGTGGGAATGAGGGTTTCCAGCATATACTTTGAACTGGATCACTTTATAAGTATTGTAAAAGGGCCTTCCACCCAGAAAGATAGTGTGTGAATTTAGCTTCTCACACGCCCCCATATTTGCTATGACAAATTACCACATGGATGTGTGGAACACGGAGACCCGCACTGGCATATTCACTTGTACAGATTTGGATGGGAAAGAGAGAAACTTTTTCCCCCCAGACTTCTCTCTAAACGATAAGTACGGTGTGGGGAATTTGCATGGTCCATGTGTTGGGAAACACAGTGTGCGGTTGAGAGAGGGGTGATACCCAGAGGGACAGAGAAAGGGGGGTGAGAGTTAGAGGAGGTTAACGGCTCAATGGAAGGAGGGATGGAGGGCAGATGATAGAGAGAGGTGCAGCAAAGGGGAGGCAATGTTAGTCCGAGAGCCAGTGTCAGTCCAGGAAGCATAAACTTTGGCAGGGTAAGTTGAATGACTTTAACAAAACACAGCTTTAAACATTCAGGAATTTCAGAAATCTAAGGGCAGGAAAAGGAGAATCGATACAGTTAAGAACACAAAGATATTTTCAGATGAGCTGGAGGAGGCAAGCTGTTTCTGAAGGAGGAGAGGAGAGGAGAGGAGGAGAGTTCCTGAAGGAGGAGAGGAAGTTCCAGTCATTGAGAGAGAGAGGCACATGGCTTCCAGCATCGGGATGAGGTATGCGTGCAGCTGAGAGCCACGCCGAGTGAGAAAGACAGGAGACAAGCTGCAGCTCACTGTCCTCAAAGAAAGGGAGTCAGAGAAAGAGAGCACAAAGGAACAGCAGGGCTGAGAGAACAGCAGTGAAAGGACAAGGTTCTGCGGGATGAAAGCCCTTCAGAAGAACCAGGGGCAGACAGAGCGAGTTCTGGGAGCCATGACAGACATGCTGACATCCCTGGCTGTGCCCAGCCAGCAGTGGGTGAGTGAGAAGAGCCTGCTCAGTGGTCAGTGCCAAGTGTCTCCTTAAAGGTGGGGAATTACTGCATGTAAAGGTGCTGAGAAAGAGATGGAAAGTTTGCATTTTTTAAATCTCTACAACCATAAATATAAAACATTATTAAGGGCGGAACAGTGTGAGGAATGATAAGTTTATTCTGTTACTAGGACATTGAATATGTATTTCTGCTGAATTTGGATTTGGACAGACCCCATTCTTGTCCTTTGCACAAAACACAGATGGAATGAAACAGTCTACTTGGTTGCAACGCTTTGGGTCTGGAATCCAGACTGTTTTTTGCAGTTGTGAAAGTTGCATGTTGCTCAGCACAAAGGGAATGCTCAGGACAGCGGTGTTGGGGCTTCGCTTAGTGTTGAGGGACTCAGCTGCAGTGGACACCATTGATCCACCCTGACTGATAGGCATCCATGGCTGCTGGGGAGGCTGTACGTGTTTACAAACACATTCCGGAGGTGAGCGGAGATAAAACCCAAAACCGACTCTAAGAGGAAAGGGCTGAGGAAGGGAGGCAGGGTTTCTGGACTTACATAAACAAAGACACCGGCTTGCTGTCTGGAAGGAATCTTGGAAGCTGGTGGGCCCAGGGGATGCAGACTGGGCCAGATCATTATACACAGGTCCCATGCCAACACCAACAGTACAGCTAGCATGCCAAACTAAGTGAACATGCACGCACAATTGTGCATTAAGGTATTTCTATTCTGTTCCTGTTGCTTGAGCCTGCAAATCAGTGATAACAGCTTTATATCATCCTCATCTTGGAAAAAAGTTCCATTAGTTTTGAGAGGCTATAAATTAGTATAATAAAGTAACCACATACCACAGCAGTATAAGTCACTGCCAGCTGCTTATAAACAGGGTTCCATGTTCAGATCCCTTTTTGTGAGGTAATAATATGGCATTTGACAAGACATTTAAAACTATTACATACTATAACCTACAGTACAGGTAACTGGAAAGTAACAAACTTCAGATTTAGCAGTTACTGATAATAAAATCAGTTGGTAATTATCACCAACTTGTTTCTGCTCTGACTATTTTTGTAGTTAATATCTACCACTGCCTTTTCACAATTACTACTGTATAACTACACCATAATATAAGGTAGTACAAGTTTGGGCCCTTCTCACATTTTTGTAACATTAGATACATTAAAACTTGTTGGGAAATAATTACAAGGGAAGTTCAGTTGTTGCACTGTGCCTTGTTAATCATGATTTAACACTTAAATCCTCAGGAATAAATATTCAACTTCAGATCAATTATGTATGGCCTACTTAATTGATTACTAAATAAATTACTAAAAAAGCTTCATTTGTTACTTGTCATAGGAATGAAAATTAAGCCTTTTAAAACATTTTTACTTTCTTTTATTTATCATCACAGTTACACCATAAGTTTAATTTGCAAATGAATTTGAGCTGTGAGCAGTAAAGGTCAAAGAGCAGATTTTTATAGTGGCGTCTCTGGTTGCACAAACACTTCAATGCCCTATATGACCCTTGGAGCTGCCTTTGGCTGCACGCTGCTAACAGTTCTCTAACTACTTTGCATGATGTGAGAAGTATGAAGAAATTGAAATGTTATACGCTCAAAGCACATGTTGAACACCCACACACACGGACTCAAACACATATACATTCACAGCCTTGTTTTTTACATTCTCACATTGACATGTTTTTGAAGATGGGTAAAGGATAAAAGTCGCTCTGAGTGAGGTGAAGGAGTACTGATGTGGCAAATTCTGGCTGAAGGCAAAGAGACAGAGATCATGTATGCTAAGGAGGCCGTATCGCAGCCTTTCTAAAAATGTAGGCGATTGGGTGGTATTTTAAGTCAGCTTCCTCCTGCGTCCTCTTTGTTCAGATTTCGGATATTAGCAGAGATGGCTGCTCAGTGGGAGAGGAGAAGCAGATGTCGGCTCAGATGGACTGGGCCACAGCAGAACCTTCCTGCACGTCGGCATCTCAAAGCTTCCTGGGGAATGGCAGCACGCTACGAGAAGGTAACTAAATCTCAAGAACTTATGATTAAGTTCTAAGGTGTACCACAACGTTTAATGCGTTCACCTGATGTTTCTAAGAAATCACGAACTAAAAGTAGTGCCTACTACACTAAAACAAACTTTTTTGCAATTAATTTTAAGAAGGACATTCATATAACAGGGCTTTCTTCCTTTGAACTGAAGAACTAGTACATTAACACCATCATAAAACTGTAAGATATGTATACCTTTACAAAGCTTTTATTAAAAAGGCTTCTTTATAACCAATAATGTGCTTTATACCTGACAAATTGTAAAAATGTATGATTTGCAACCATTTTACTTGTTGGTTTGAGAAACCACTTATCTGTTGTCGAGATTCTGAACATGTGACTCCAGGGGACACGAGGCACAAAGCTGTATGGCCACACTTTGGTCACTATTCTGTTTAATTTAGGGATGTGTTGTTTAAATGGCAGCTTTGCTACAGAAGCACATGTTGGTACAAAATGGATAATTTAAGGTAAAATAAGAGAATAATAAGCAGTCTTCAGATTATTTTGGCTGCTGGAATTCTCAGTGCTAATGACTGATCTTGAGCAAATCTGAAATTAGCTCTTTGCTCTGTTGATCAGTCTCCAGCAGACTTGAGATGTTAGAGATCTCTGGTCTGTTGATCATCTTCAGAAGACTTGAGATGTTGGAGATCTCTGGTCTGTTGATCATCTTCAGAAGACTTGAGATGTTGGAGATCTCTGGTCTGTTGATCATCTTCAGCAGACTTGCTCTTGGAGATCTCTGGCATCTTGAGAAAGCACTGAGTAAACTGTTCAGCTGCACATGTAGATATTGCTCCATTATGGTGCTAACAAGGTAGGTGGTCTCAGTTAATGTACCTTACCAAAAACTGGACACAAAACTGTTTAGAACAAGTTCCATATGTGAAAATAAGCCATGCTCACCTCTTTTTCCTAAAAAAGTTTGAAAAGCACATTAACTGACCTTCTAATTGACCCATAGGAGACTGTGTGTGCCTTTATATATTCCTGGAGTACAACATAATAAATGCAGCTTTGTGGCTTGATACAGAAGGGGGTAAAAGGACGGGGCGTGAGGGAACAGAGAGGCTGTATATGCTTTAATTTGACTGTGTGGCTAGAGCACAGACTGTAGTACAGTACTCAGTGTACCAGGCACTAGCCTTGCATCACAACATGCTGCTGTACACGTCTACTGGGACAGCTGACATTTCTACACACACTTTGTTCTTTTCTTTTCTGCTTGACTGTATAATATTATGCAAGTGTAGATTTGAGGAAAATACCTAATTATTTTGCATGACCTTGTCAGCACTCAAACGTACATAAGCAGGGACAGACTGGGACTTGAAAACAGGCCTGGAGTTTTCCCAATCCAGAGGTGTGTGTGTGTGTGTGTGTGTGTGTGTGTGTGGGTGTGGTGGGGGGGGGGGGGTTAGCTGAACGAAGCCCATTGTTTTCCAGTAATTTTATTGTCATTCATTAGTGTCCTTACTTTTCCAATAAACGTTTACTTCGTACTAAGCAAACACTGAAGAACCTATGTAAAAGAGTCCAATTGTGTTGTTTGTCTCCGTGACCAGCTATGGTGCATGGATCATGTTGAGTGATGGATTGTCTATAATTACAAACCTTTGCTTGATGAATTGATTTGCTAAGAACGGGTCAAGCCATACATGGAGATTTTGCATTAGATGCTTGCAGAACTTTCTGTTCCCTACACATGGTTCTCTTGACCTGAGTGTTTAGTTTGAGGCCTTCAGGCCTCTGTACCTCACTGTTTTGTGAGCTGCACAGAGAAACGTAGGGCTGTAAGAGTTACGGTTCACTCTTCTGTTCAGTGACTTTAGGGGACTCACAAGATTGCACCGATGTTTACTCAGTCAGGAAGGACAAGCATCAATCCCCAAATAGAGTCCGCACAGAATTTCAGAGACGGTGAATACAAGCTGAAAAATACAGTACACCGTGATCATAGACTGCTCCCAGGATTCCTGAATCACTCTCCAAAACCAGTTTCAGGGAGTACATACACATCATACGCTAATTTTAGCTCCTAAAATTCATACAGCTTCCCCGCCTCTATTTTTTCAGTTTGGACTGGAATTTCCCTCAGAGTACCCCCCATGCCCTCCATGCCGTTAACGCCCCCGTTTTTGGTAATGACCTACATTAGTCACATTGCTCTATTTGCCAAAGAGATGCCTGGTCATGAATGGCAGCAGATACAGGGGGTTTACGTTAAATAAATTTATAAGATCACCTCACTCTGTGTGTGGGTCGGGATCCGCACCCTGCCTCTCACTGTTCCGCACTACTCAGTGTCTCCTGTTAAAGCACCATAGGGATGTGAGGATTAAGGATCATTCCTCTGGTAAATACTAGGACTAGAACACCTTCTGACAGAAGACATCTTACACTGACAATAGGTCAGTCTCTAAATACTCACATAAATCTGAACACCATGTATTTGATGGACAGCTAAGCATACACAAAGAACTATTTTAGTTCTTTATTCATATTACAGACTGCTTTAGTACAATTATATAATATAGTTTTCCTTTTTTGAGAGAAATGTGCCATTGCCAAGAAAATTTATATTTTACAGCTGAACACAGAGCTCCAAGTGTGGTTTTAGTGCTGACATTTTCCTTGAGACAGGAAAGACTGATGGAGGGTAGCGTGATCCAGTGATCTTCTGTGCTGGTCTCACAGCTCTCTGGACGGCTTTCCTGTGCAGGCTCTGCTGTGCCACCCTGTCATCATTGGAATTATGGGAGAAGTGTCTTTGTGTTGTTTTGGTCATGTTCTTGCTTTCACATCAGGAAGTGAAGGCTTTAGGTGCGCTTTAATGTTTTCTGTCCACCTGCAAAAGATTTAGAAGCTGAGGGCATGGGTCTCCTGACGTCATCATAATTGTCTTCTTATTTTATATACAAACAGTGTACATGAATGAAAATGAAATTTCATTTTCTTTCTTTAAACTGAGCATTCTTTTGTGACAGCTCCAAGCACGTGGTCATACATGTTTACATGGAGATAAATTGTTTTTGACTTGCAGCTTTCTTTTCTCTTTAGGATAATGGTTTTCTTATGAATTCTTATGGGCTAAGTGCAGAAAGCTTGACTATGGAGGAATTTCCAGTGGGAAGTCTGGGTGTGAGTTTCTGTCCTCTTGCTTTAAGTCTTCCTGCTGAGGGCATGCTGAGTGTGACCTCCCAGGCCCCTGCGGAGAAGCCAGCCATACCCATAAATGGGCCGTGCTCGTAAAACTACTGCCTTTCTCCCTGAAACCAGCACTCAATGTGCTAAGGCTGGTTTCTGCCCACTGGTGACCTTCAAGTTGACCGAGGGGTATGATGACCAGAGGCTTGCAGCTTTTTGCTAGAGCAATGTGTCAGTGTGTGTGTGTGTGTGCGTGTGTGTGTGTGTGTGTGCGCGCGCGTGTGTGTGTTTGGAAAGCAGCAGAGCTTTCTGAAGCTTAGCTTCCATCTTCACAGCTGCAGGAGCTGATGGGGAAAAAGAAAAAATGTTCTATTGAGCTTTAAATATAATATTCATAAAATGGAAATAGATAATCATCTGTTTGCAGCTACATCATAAAATGTGGCCAACTCTGTACTTCCGCAATATTACTTTGTCATCTGAAGCCATCAACTGTAGCAGAAGCCTGTTCAACCCTGTCTTTGCTTTAGCGCTGACAAAGCGATAAGTCCATTCATTTAAGGGATCCAGCTCTCCTTTTAGAGACTAAATATACACTCATACTGTCCCTGATGTTACACCTCTGGCGGTCTTCAATGCTTTTTGTAATGAGTCTTGGCTTCAACAAGGAACATGTGTGCGGCAGTGTTTGTATGCTTCAGAAATAAAGCACTTTCCCAGCACATGGTGCATGTGGAAAGTTCTTAAAGATTGTACAACGATCCATGTTCACGAGCATATAAGGAAGCCAGAGAGGAGGATGATTGGATCCAGATTTGTGTAGAGAGTATTGACATATAACTTTGTTGATAAAAAAATTTTGAATATAGGCGGAGTGCGTTGGGGCGTGTGCAGAGGGATTTCTGAGGTTTAACTTTAGCCTTCATTACATTTACTGCAACACTGCAAAAGCCCACCTGAAAGAAAATGCTTTCTGTGACAAAGTGGAAGGAAAAAATGTAGATTTGAGTGTTACGAGCAAAAGTGAACAAACAATTTGTTTCCAGAAAGCTGATAAATAGCCTGTATTGTACTGCAGAACTGCCAGAAATTAAAGGCGGAAAATTTGTAAGGAGCCAGGACAGTTATGTTATGCAAGATAGAAATGCTTCCACCACTTTAAAATGCATGTGCACACGACGCGCGCGGGCGCACACACGCGCACACACACACACACACACACACACACACACACACACACACACACACACACACACACATTATATATCTGTGTGTTTGTGTTGGGGGGCTGTGTATGTCAATGATTTAAACTTAAAAATATATATGTTAAATTTATATTCAACAATGAAATAAAGTAAATTTAACGCAAAAAAAATTATAGCAAAGATTCACCCTGCCTTTATTCAATCGCAGAAAAATAGACGTCGATGTGGCAATAATGTAGTACCGCGCTCCGCCACTGGGGGGCAGTATAAACCACAGGCTGGTTAGGGCACGGCTGTGTGCGGAGCCTCATCTCTTTGCTGAACCATGAATGACAGCATCAGTGCAGCGGCCGCAGGCTCCGAGCCAGAAGCCCTCCTGGTGTCCAGGCAGGCTTCCATAAATGGTGCACCAGCCCGGCTGGGGGAGTGAGCGAGAAGCAAGGCAAATATTAACTCATAGCCATGTTTAAAATAAAACAGCCATCGTGTGGAATCAGCAGCGTGCTGCAGTGAGCTGCTGATCCAGTGTTCGCTGCTCCTTTGTTCAAGCCTTGGTTTTTGTGTCTTGTTACTATGACAGCACACATTTATGGGTATGCTATGGGAAATGCTGACAGTGTTTATCAGTCCATTTTCAGGACTGTGTTCGTGTGTGTACGTCCCCAGCCATTTTCTTGTGTAACAGTGTTCATGTAGTTTTTTAGATGTGTATTACTTGCTTTCTGGTCCATTACACAATCTGGTAAACAAGCTGTCGCAAAAGAGATTATACCCTGAGCCAATGCCCTGTGCAGTATAATACGAGCAATTCGCTATCTCCACTGGTAAAAGGATAGTTACTGTGAACAGGGCTGGGCTGCAGGCTACATCTAGATGGGGCTGTAGGTGTGTGAGATGTGCCAGGGGATAGCCCTGATTTCTTCCTCGAAATGAGCAATAGGGGGTGGTGGAGAGTGGGACCAGATTGTTTTTAAAATTGCAATTTTGAAAACTGAGCTTTGTGCTACATTAAGTTCTGTTTTAAATCTACCTTTAGTGCTTTTAGTTATTCATACAGTGGATTATGGTTTACATAAATTAATTATATTGCTCTGTTCACCGTTTAACTGTGTTTCAGGCAGTTTTGTATTTTTACAATTCTGCATTTGTGCAGTGTCATCTGGTCAGACTCATTTATAGGTGACCAAGATGTGAAGACACTATTACATGCAGGGGCTTATTTAGAGAAAATAGTGCCTAGGGCAAGCACTGAAATTTTTGTTCTCGGGATGCGTTCCTTTGGGCACTGATGAAGTTTTCAAAGCTGTGTTCAGGGGGTGGGGGGAAGGGGGTGCTAACAGTGTTTTTGAAAGTGCATTCCAAAGGGGGGGCTTATGTTGGGCCCCTTTCAAGTTGCACCCAGGGCACGTGCCTTACCTGCCTCAAATAGATATACTACTGATTACATGTTGTGTTTTAAATTACCAAGGTAAAATGCATATACTTAATAGGAATGAAAATTGTTCTCATGAAAATTAATGTTAATTACGGTTTTGACAAAACATCAATCTATGTAGGTATCCTTATGTTTATGAACAAGTATGTGATTGCTTCAAATGATCCTTTGTACCTGCATGGCTAATCTTCCAATGATGAATAATGTGTGTGTGTATGTGTGTGTGTACTTGTGTGGAAAAAACACTTCATGCTGCATGCACATATTTTTTCCCCTTCTCACAGATAATTCTGTGCTCAGTGAACAGCTGTTATTAAAGCAGGCATAGAGTAAATGGTGCAAAGAGCCACATCTCCTACTCTCTCGGTCCATTTTCCTTGTCCTCTGAATTTTTCTCTCTCGGTGATTTTCCACTGGCACACACACTGAGTGCGCCGTGCCACGCTGTGCCTCACTTGAGCGCTTCTCCACTATATTTACGTCCGACCCGTACCGTACTGTGCTACGTAGGCCCTGTTCAGCAGCAAGAGTGAAGATTGCCAGACTACAAGTGAAGCCAGTGTAGTTTTAGGCTTTGCTGAATATTAAACTCAGTTCAAATCAAGATGAAAAACATGCAAAGGTAGTGAAATTAAAGCACTTTCAGCTGTTGGCTCACAGAAGGACACACAGTATAACCTGGAAGGGTCAACCAGAAGTAAAAATGTGTTTCGAGAAATATATGCTAAATTATCTTTTTTTTCATTGTCACAGTCATTTTTTTCAATATATATAATTTCTTAAATGATCATCAGAACTGCAAAAAGCATTGCAGCCTTCTTTGTGTTGAAAAGCAGTCGTGCAGCTGCATTGCTTTTTGTTTTTGTCCCGGCTCGACGGTTATGCAGAACTGCATGTCACTCACTCGAGCAGCGCCTGTGTCCGATCCACACTGGCTCAGTGTAAAAAGTGACTTGTAGCTTTCTGTGCAGGACTGTGCTCGGTCTGTGCAATACGGAGTGCTGTGGCACGGAGAAAGCATTCCAGTGGCTTGCTGACTGGCACAAAAAATGCTAGTGTCCAGAGTGTACCATGATATTCTCAATTATTGGTAGCTGTGAGAAAGTGATCACAATACCTGCCTTCAGATGTCCAGTTTTGGCCAGGAAGCCCTGTTTGAAGATTACTGTTGCAGCCTTTCAGTTGACATATATGTTTAGCATGCAGGCTCCATGTAACGTGTTTGCTCTCCAGGCTCCACGTCTGTCATCTGGACAGGAGAACCGCAGGGGTGACATTTATGGTGGTTCACCGTCCCTTGCTTTAGACACTCAGACCCACCACCCTTATGGTACACCCTGAAAAGCAGGCGAAATGCATGCTGCCGATGTGCTGTCTCAGAATATCCATTTCTTAATTCTTGATTCATAAAGAAACAAAAATCCCGTTGCACAGACGCAACAGCGCTGGGGAAAACATTCTGCAGACGAAGCTGTCGACTAATCAGTCAAACGTCTGAGGCCTTGCTGCTGAGTGCTGCATGGCAATGCGGCAATCAACGCTGAGGACAAGGCAGGAATGAGAAACGACCCTCTCACTGTCATCAGCGGGGAAACCTCCACACCCACGACTGTAGCTGTTACTCTGGGCACACTGAGAAGCAGCAGATAAAATGCTTTCCAGACTTTTCGGCTTATCTCATTATCAGCTCTCACGTCTGATAACAGACATCGTCTCGCTGTTGCTCTTAATTTGATGTTTGTTATCTCGTCAATCTCCTTATTGTTCCTTCTCTGGTTTGGGAGTCTGCCCCGTTGCTTCAGAATACTGTCTTCCGATGTGAGATCTCCTTGAAACAGCGTACCTGTGATGCCCGTCCAGCATTGCCCAGACACACGTGAAACTCCGTGTGCACGGAGGCTAATCCGGCGGCTGGGGCTCGCTGACCACAGACTGGTCACATGCTATTGATTAATAGAGTAACCTGTGTGTTTAACCTCACAGTCTGCAGGAAGATCAAACACAGTATGGGATGGCAGTGAGGTGGGGGGGGGGTTAGTCAGCCTGTGGTAGTGGGGCTCTTCCTTGAAGCTGCGTCAGCAGGGTAGCCCCCAGAGACATGTTCTCCCACGCACTGCAGCCGTCTGTGACACACATTTGCTGACGCTTGGTGCAGGCATGAAATACTGACACACACCCATGTCCTCAGAGTCACGCAAGACTCTGTCTCTCACCACCCCTGCCTGTGTCTGCCCCAGGGTCAGTGTTCACACCCCATTGCCTACCAGCTCTGTCCAAGGCATGCATATCACACTATATATACAGAAACACACTCATACACCCAGTCCACACACCCACACACACACACACACTAATAATAGTAATAAATAATAGTAATAAACTGATTATGAAAAAAAAGCAAGTTTTTTATAACAGCTCAGGAAAATTCAAGAAAAGCTGAATATTGAGTTTCCAGTCTCCTGGGACACTGATATTGACACTTACAAAGAAAAATAGCCAGTCTGTATGTACATGACTACAGCATGCTTTTTTTCTCTGGCCTTATGAATTCGTACATTTATGTGGGACTGCTTGTACATATGAAAATGCAGAAACAGGGAACATGTCAGATCATTTAAACCCATAGAGGGGATCGTGTGGTAGATAAGGAGAGGAAATTCAAAAACACACTTAAACAACAAATTCAAAGTTCACCATAGGTAGTTATGACAGAGCGAGACAGGAACAGACAAGGGATAGGGAGGGAGAACCTTCTGCTGGAACAGCCGGCAACTACAGCCACAAACTCCACCTCCACCAACACCCAAAGCTCCTCCCCCTCTCTGTTGCTCCTCTTCCCTCTCTCTCTCTCTCTCTCTCTCTCTCTCTCTCTCTCTCTCTCTGTCTCTCTCTCTCTTTCCCTCAGTCTCTCGAGCAGACTCGCAGCCCGTTATTTAACCAGACGGTGAACAGAGGAGATCGGAGCGTGAGGAAGGTGACAGACCGCTCTTTTCTCCCTACTTTTATTTGCTCCCAGGCTGCTGAAAACCTGAGAAACCCTGGATTTCCTTTGCCTTACACCTCTGCTGCTGCTACTTCACGGACCTGTGAGCAGGATTTTGTCCCGTTGCTGTGTCTTGTCCCCCCCCACCCCCCCTCCAT
>JABJVR010016708.1:0-38358 GCA_025773905.1 Chitala chitala | reverse complement strand
GGGGGTTCTTTCTTCACTTTCAAAGTTCCCACCCGCCCCGGGGCGGCCCCCGGGTAAACAAAACGCAATGGGCACTTTTCCCATTCCCCCCCCCCCCCCCCCCTTGAATGTTCCACATTGGTGACATCTGTCAGGACTGCAGCTGCAGAGCCTTAATGACTCCAGGCCCTGACCCGTAATTATCCTCCGCAGGCCCGCAGAGCCGCGGGGTCAGCCCGGAGCAGTTGGAGCTCTCCAGTTCCGTGCCCGGCTGCCGCAGAGACGGTGTTGCGGATCAAACGTGGCTGTCAGAGTGCACATATTTGTGGGCCTGGGTGGATATGCAGAACTGTCCAAAGAGCCCCCTCAGAGTGGCTGGTGTCCCTCTGCTCTGCTATGTCTGCCTTTCTGACTCACTCTTACTCAAGCCTGCACTGGATTTTATTTCCTATGTTTTTTCTGGCGACTGGTGTATTCTGTTTCGCTAAAGTTAACTTTTGTTATCATTTTTGGATTTAGAAATTCTGACAGTTTCATCATCAGCTGTTCTTCCCTTGTTTTATCAGATTGTCTATTTTAGACATGTTTAAAAGTTCTTCTTAGTCCAAACACATTATGTATGCACTCAGTGTATTTGTTATAACCTGGGAATTTGCTGTAAAGAAAAATAACAATGAAGTGTATAACTTTATACAGAATAAGAAAATTTGAAATCTTTAAAATATTAAGTTTAAAAAGAACAGTAGACTTTTTGTTTTTGAAGCCTGAAGTCTGTTAACGTTGACAAAAAAAATATGGCTTCAGCTATGACACCATGGTAAATATTTCAGCATAATGTAAAGGCTTTACTAGGGGACTCTTCTCAGTTTTAAATTTTATGTATTTTGAGAAAATGCTTTGGGCTTGACGTTTATTTTACACAGACATCTTTAGATTTATTATTACCGTGGCGTTGATGGTAACACATTCTGATTGTATTTGTCAGCCATGACTGAGAAGCCAAATGGTGTGATTGTCTCATTTCCACACATGAACATGTGTGTTTGCCATAGGATGTAACAGTAACGGTTACATAGGAGTCTCATATAATTTTCAGTTAAGCTTTCCAGCAATACCGATGGCAGATACTACATTTCTTGGCTGTTTTTCAGGAGGGCTGAGGGCTGTTGAGAAAAGGGAAGTGTTAATTGATTGTTGTGACAGCCAGAGGTTTCTGTTGCAAGACTTCGTTTTACAATGCCGCGTTTCGCGTTGAGTGCTTTAGAAGTAGTTTCGGTGCAGAAAATCGCCGTAAGCTCTCTCAGAAAGATAAACTTTGAATTCACTTTTCCTCCCACTGAGTTAGTTATTAAAGTGAGTCATTGTAATAAAGTCATTAAATTGATTTAAGGAAGGCAGTAATTTCTTAAAAAAAAAAAAAAAAACAAACCTGTTCAGAATAAGAGGGGAGCTCCCCTCTGTGGCTTCTCAGTATAGGACATGGAACAGGGAGGACAGGACCAAACTAAATCAGTGCCAGCTTTTGCTGTACTCATGTGAGGCAATGGATAGGCACTCCTGTAGGACGGCTTCAGAGGGCACGTGCTGGATACCCCGCAGCTTCATTGCGCTGCAGACTGAAGCTAACGCTACTCACTTAGCTGTTTGACTGATCAAGACCAACAATATGACAGATTGAGAGACATTTGTGTAGCCCCAGACACCACATGGTTTAAATCCACAGTATTCCAGTACTGCCAACAAACTGGCACAACCCTTGCTTAGAGAATAGCACTTTAAGAGGATTACTCGTTTATCCATGTCCATCCACAACAATTACCAACTTTTAATTGTAGATATGATAAAATACGATTGTTTACCTCAAATGGGAGCACAGAAGTTTCACACACAGATTCAAGGCATTAGAACCAGAATGCATCTCTTTAAACATTAGGCATGTGAGGGAAACTGTGTCACGCCTGAATGGCATTTTATGTGTGATGAAAACACCTGGAGTTTATATAGGTTTTAAAACCTACAATACTAAACATAACTAATGTGTATTTAAGAAACGGTGGATAGTTTTTTTTGAATTGTAAGAAGTTTTACGCTCTTCCATTCTCAAAGGAACAAGATACATGACACGTGTTTGGCGTAGCTCATGCAGCAGCAGCAGCGTTTATCACTGACTTTCTAACAGATTGGTGCAGTTATATCAGAAGCTCAGCCTCTGTGTCTTGTAGAAGGTCGGCTAAATGGGATTTGGAGCCAAGTGTTTGAGTATGCCGAAACCATAGTCTGGCACTTTGAACCTGGTTTATTCTATAGGTAATTTACTAGTGCTTGGAGAAGTTCCTGTTTGGTTGACCTGTGTGACACCAACTGGTGAAGTCAGACAAGACCTGCCATTGTACAGAGGGCTGAGGTGCACACCTTTAACTACAGAGAACCAAGAACGGTCGTTCACCTAAAGCCCACTAAGACCAGCTAGAACCACCGCCTTGTGCATGAAACTCTGAAGGACTGATACTTTTTCTTATATTTACACAGGCGTTTGCTATGAACATGTGTGTTCTGCTTGTCCTGTTGCTGTTTCTGCCAGGTCACACATAGTTTTGCATTAAGATTCTTCAGTGATATTTTTGATCAGTTATTTCAGCCTGTGTAATCTTTTTTTTGAAATCGGTGTTGGTGAAATCTATAAAGGGAGTCCATGCAGGTACAGTGCCTGGAGCAACAGGCTGAGAATGTTGCTATAAGGGCAAAGCAGGGCACGTTGGCAGAAAACACAGTGTTTGTGATGACACTTCGTATTGTACCGGACAAGCTGACTCACACTCTCTCTTTCTCTTTGCCTTGCAGAATAACGGCTCCCTGGTCTGGTGCCAGAATCACAAACAGTGCTCAAAGGTAAAGCACCAAGAAGCCTGTCTGCGTCCCCTACTTACATAGACAAAAAAGCTGTGATCAGCCGCTTTGAAAAGTAAAAGTAGCTACGCCTTGAAACGCAATTAACAAAATGTTGTGGTTTACACTGGACCTTCTCTGAGGTGTAACGTGGTAAGCGGCATTGTGTTAACACAGTGGAAATGGATAATTATGAACTTAAAGTTAGAAATGGTAAATTACTAAACTACAGTAAAAGTGTAGTAATGGTAGACTGTAAATTATATCACATTATTATGGTATCATCATCATAAACTTCAGTCTATGTAGCTTAATGTGGAAAATCAATAGCGTAGAATTTTTTGTACTGTATTACAATGTCACGTTGAATGTCAAAAATGTATCATTTTTTATGTTACTTTGGTTATTTAATATATGTTTCTTAATTTTTAGATATCTTTGGAGATACTGATTACTTTAGAACAGCAGAGGTTATAAGCAGAGGTTTACATGTGCATTTTCATCTTATGTGCCTGTGTACATTCTATCAAATCTGTACGTGTTATTCTGGCTGCTAAGGAATGAACAATGTATTTATATTAAGAATAAATTGAAAAATATAACCAGATATCATATGAGAGAGGTAGGAAGTTAGCTTAGTTAAATGGCAATTACTTTTATAATACATTTTGATGAAACTATTAAATAAATCCTGTTTGCTCAAGAGACACTGTCTGTAGTAAATAGGGTTAATAGAGTTTGGCATTTAGGCAGCATTTGGTGATCCTCCCTGTTTTATGTCTCTGTAATGCATGTTTTTATGGATTACCTGGCAATAATATTTAAACTTAATAAGATGCTGTTTTGCCAGCAGTTCGACATATTTATATGGTTTTAGGTTCCAAACATGAGGTAAGACCAGCAATTAATTCTAAGAACATTACGTTGTACGAAGACCTTAGAATAAGAAACGAGGACATTTGTCTAAGGGGGTGTAGCAGGATTGCCCCAGAGCACCATGGCTGTGGGTAGGCAATGGACAACAGCTCTGTTCTGCACATGCTCACATGTGGTCTGAAACCTGGGCTTCAGGTGAACTGGCGTGTGTACCTTGTGCATGTGAGTAAATGTGTGAGTGTGTGAGTGCGTGTGCCAGTGTGTGTGTGTGCGTGTGAGTGAGTGAGTGCCTTCCAGCAGTGTGACATGCTGCCTTATGATCTGAGTTTTCTGGGATAAACTCCAGATCACCGTAACTATAAAGGGATAATTACTTACTGAAAAGTACTGTACTGGTTAAGGAAAACGGAACTTGTGCGTTATGACTGTTTGTCTTGGTGATATAACTAGTTCTGATTAGGAGTTATTTATTCCTAAAACGAAATGACCCTACGGTGTCTTTGAAATTTCAGCTTCTGCCATGAACCCGCCTTTATTTTCAAGCCATTCTTAGGCAGTGCTGATTAGATGTAATTTTAAACTGACTGACAGTCTAATGTCAAGGTGGTGTGAGATTACAGTGCGCATTCTCTATAAGGATATACTGAAATTTGCATTAATAACCTCTGCAGATAAGGCTCATTATGTTATATGGCACAGTGTGGAGGTATTTCAGATGATGGGCGAAATGAGGCTTCTCGGCCTGCGGTGAGGGAGATTATGGTGTGCTGTCAGTCACCACCTGGTACAGCCCACTTCCTGCTGCTTGCTTTATTGGATCCCGCTGGGTTAAATGGCGGTGACTGACATCGAATGGCAATTGATGTGGAAGGCTTGCTCCTCCCATCACTGCTTGGCATCAACCTGTTTAATTAAGAGACACACTGTGGCCACTGTTTTAGAACAAAAACACCTTTTGGCAGCAAGTTATATAGCGTTTAAAGAATGTTACTAAGGGTACACTTGCACGTACTAGGAGAAAAGTCAAGCTACTTTATTGAAAGACCGTTAAATTTCTGAACTATATACACTCACGATCTGTTTGAGTGACTGAACTGCACCGTCTCAAGTTGTGAAATGCTTTTTATGGAAGCTGGCTGTTTTTTTTTATGTGGCAGTTCAGTTTCTGCAATTAATTATTGTTTACAGGCTAAAAGCGTATGAAAACATCGATCTCACGCAGTGTGTGTATTTTTGTTCCGACCTGCTGAAGCAGCATTAATGTCTTGTTCTGTGTAACATTGTGACACCCTCCTTCTGAACAGACCCGTGAGGGTTTCCTTTGACCTTTGACTCCTTACAGGTTGAGAGGTCAATCTTTTGAGTCAACTGTGGCCAAGCAAAGAGCCTTGTCATGGCGTTTTTAACTAAATCCATTAGCGTAGAAGGAGTATTGCTTTCAAGGCTTTGCTGGTTAGATGCAAATATAATTATTCCTAGTATGCCAAATAAGGAATGGGTCCTTTCTCAATTGATTGGTGGGTGGAATACAGTAAATAATACTGATATGAAATTAAATTGTGAGAACACAAAAAGATATGTGTGTTTGTATGTGTTACTGTTGACCTGGTTTTGGCATTACCTTCATAAAGTGGCTCTGTACTTAAATCCATTCATTATATTTGAACTAACACCAATACCGATGGTGTCTCAGATGAATGCGTAGGAGTTTACATTGGTTTTGTGGGGGTCAAGTTATTTGTGATCAGTGCTTGTGACAATTCTGTCAGACAGCTGGAGGCAGCTTTAATACTGAAGTGGTTTCTCTTGTGTTTTTACCCTTGTGTTTTTACCACATGTCACATTTGGTATATTTTTTTCATAATATCTAGTTTTGGCACCTAGCTTTAGATACTCTGAAGTCATCAGTAATTTTATGCTTGAAAAGGCTCAGACGGCTTGTGTATCCAGCTGCAGAAAACCGTGTTCAGGATTTCATATTCACACAGTTAAGACCATTAAGGAAACACCTGAGGTTTTTCCTGGACATTTTATTTTCCTTGGTATAGCAAGGCATCTTTATCTTGTATTCTTCCAGCTATTAATGGCTTTCTTTCTAGGAAAAAACATTAATCTGCTATGTATATTAGAAGAACACTTTTCTCCAAACACAATACACTAAAATTTACAAGGTATTCATGGTAATTATTATTACTGCTATGACTGTGTCTTATTCTCTTGGCCTGTTTATTTCTTTTTTTTTTGGGTGTTGGTATGTATTCAAAACAACACATACATTTTACAGTGGGCCGGGCCTTTAACATGAAACTGGAAATCCCTGAATGTGCTCTTAAAATTCACATTCATGCTAGCATGGTCTTTATCCACACATTTCAATTTAAAATGAATTATTTTGGTAATGTGCTTTAGCATAACAAATATATATATAACAAACAAATATGAAATAAATTTAAATAAATAAAATTAATTCAATTAATGAATAAATGATTAACGCTAATTAACTCAAGTGTTTACTGAAACACTGTGTAAAGTTGGACAGCTCAAAGCAGCCTTTTCACCCATAAGGACAACTGCCTTACAGTAACGCTGCATTAACAGCGTGGAAATCCCTGATTAGCCCCTTTATTTGATGAGCAGGACATTGTAAGCATTACAATCAGACAAGATGATGCTAGGAGAAGCCAAAATAAGCTGCTTTTTCAGTAGCAAAAGGCTGCTGAGATAATAAAGGCATCCGGAACCTTTCTGTAGGCCCGGGGGAACCTCCCAGCGGAGTCCCTGTGTACAGCACGATTATGGAAGGATTAGTTAATGATTTAAACAAAGATGATCTGACCTCTCTCCATCTGCTGGTGCTTGAGAAAATCAAAGCCCCCCCCCGACCACCACCTTTAATTTTCAATGGCATGGCAGTTTGGTCCAGCTTCTGCGCGGTGTCCGGAAACAGCAGCCTGACCCCCTCTGTTTGATTGTCATGACGATTAACCCCCAATGCCCTCCTGCTAAGGCAGATAGAGGGGGCATTTAGGATCAGCACGGAGTCATTAGCATGTCATAACACAGACCCTCCCCTTTCAACCCCAGAGGACTGTCTTATGGCCGAGAACACAAGCCATTCAGACGGCCTTTGTCTCCTCAGTCATTTATGTAGACTGAGAGTCCAGAAAAAAAAAATAAAATCCAAACTCGCCAAAAAGTAGGGAAACAGCGAGGGCTCGTCTTTGTGTCAGCCTGAAGGGGACCTGGAAGCAGTTCAGTCCTTGGTTGTTTTCAGAAACAAACAGCATGGCTGTCCTCTCGTAGCGCGGCCAAGACAGAAAATCAAACTTCACTCTTCAACAGCCTGCACATGACTGAAATGTGTGTTGTCCTCTTATACCTGCTGTCTTGTATTCATATATATCTGCATTAGGCATAGTAGTGAATATCTACTTATATCATATGATATGATAGGATAGGATAGTGGTGTTATTGTAATTTCAGCTGTATACAGTTGGTACAGTATACAGTGAAACAAAAAAACGTTCCTCAAGGACACCAGGTGCTACGTAAAACAACACAAAGGACAACACAAAACTACTAATAGAACAGCAAGTAGTTCTATACATAGTGAAAACAGCAAGAAGTAAACACAACAGAGAGAGCAGCACTGACACAGTTCTATGAACAGTATGCAGTTTCTTATACAAAATAGTGCAGAAAATATATATTTGACCCATTATCACCAGAAGAAAATTTACATATATATATATATATATATATTTTTTTTTTCAATAATTCAATAATAGGTACCTTGCCTCTTTGTCAGTGATTTACTCCCAAAGATCTCAGTGTTCTGCAAAGGAAGTAAAGAAAGCAGTGTTGGCCACTTTCTGTGTGTGTGTCTGCTGAGCTTGTGTGTCTGCCCAGAACTGCTTCACAGTGCCTTTTGGCCATGTTCAACTCAGCATACTGCTAACACACTCACACCTCTTTCCCAGTTAGATGGGCTACTGAAGTGCTGAAGTGAACTGCACAACTGAATTACATTAGCTCTGCACTTTGGTGTGAAAGTCAGTATTAAATTATCAACTTTATTTCAGAGAAAATACCATGAACTCTTAGAAATCACATTTGGTTTTATTAAAGATTTCTTAGGCAAAATTGGTGCAGCTGATACATATCAACCTGATGTTTTGATGACTTTTTAAATTATTATTATTATTATTATTATTACTGGAAATTTTTAATGAGTATTGGAATTCTAAATTTAATCATGTTTGAGAGGTCTATTTTTTTATGCTCAAAGTAAAAGCAGGTTTTAAACTTGCTTAGTGTAACATTGCTTCCACTTCTGTGTTTTAGCTTTTCTATTGATCGGGTTTATCCATTCTGAACTATGTGGGGGTTTTGAGGTTGTGTTCATTGTGGATGTTTGGTCTGGATGTGGCGTGTGGGTGGCAGTGCTCTGTGTGTGTGTGTGTGTGTGTGTGCGTGCGTGCGCGTGGGTGTGTGTGTGGGGGGTCAGTACGCAGCAGGAAGGGCCTGATCTGGTCACGGCTGTTAACTTTCATTTGGTTAGGGGGGGCACTGTGGCCCTGCTGTCTTTGGGGCTCATTACTCACATGGTGGGTGGCAAGGATGAGTGTAACAGCCATAACAGGCTGGAGGGATGGGGTGAGGGGGGGGGCTCTGAAATTATTCTCACCTCTGCAGCCAAAGTGTCCTTCAGTGACATGTCACTAGGGTTTTCCTATCTCAACAAGAGGTTATTGGAGTGCTGGTCTTTCTCTCACTGATGTTTAACTGGAATACTAGTCTCTAGTAATTTTGGTCTTTCTAATGATTTGTGATTTGAATTCTGATTCATCGCTGACATTTCATTGGAGTTATGATGTGTCAATGACACTTCACTGGACTCCTGATGTCTCAGTTACACTTCACTGGACTCCTGGTGTCTCAATGACACTTCACTGGACTCCTGGTATCTCAATGACACTTTATGGGTGTTCTGGTGTCTCACTGACTCTTTGCTCGAATCCTGGTGTCACAATGACTCTTCACTGGAGTCCTGGTGTCTCAATGACACTTCACTGGACTCCTGGTGTCTCAGTTACACTTCACTAGAGTTCTGGTGTTACAATGACTCTTCACTGGAGTCCTGGTGTCTGAGTGACACTTCACTGGACTCCTGGTGTCTCTGTGACACTTTGCTCAAGCCCCAGTGTCTGGCGGGTTTGTAATAGTAAATGACCTGCTTTAGTTTTGTGTTGAAGATAAATACATAAAACATCCACATAACAGCTCTTTAAAACATAATACATATTGCAAACAGGTATTTTAGGTTTTCCTGCTTTTTACTAAGTATAATTTAATTTGATAGAAATTGCGAAAAACTGTATTTTCACTGTAGCTTGTGTCAGGACCTTATCAGCATTGTCTGAAGAATAAAGAACATTGTAGGTTTGGAGTGGCTTTTGTCTGAATTGTTGCAGGAAGAGTGTAGTGAACAGATGTGAAGTTATGCAGGTGCCTCCAGGGTTCCTCACTTGGACCAACAGAAGGTCCAGGCTTTTTTCCAGAACCAACTCATTGGAGGGTAATTTTCATATCAACAACTTAAACCCCCTTCATGATGTATAGAGGCTGCACATCATGTTGTCATGAAATACAAACCATGCACCTCAAGCAGAGTGACGGCTTGGTGTTTCAGCAGCGTGTAAGCTTCATGAATTTGTATTGCAGTAAGTGTCAGGATCAAGATCAGTAAACCATTTTTGTTCTCCATTGCACGGTGTATTTTAGTGCATTCCTTTGGACCTTTTCAAGACACAGCATACTTTTACACTGTGTTAGGTGAGCCGATGTCCATCTAATTGCACAGCGGATGAAAGCAGTCCTGCCTGGGCTGTTTTTCACCTCATAAATAAGGCAAGCTGTGTTTGTGTGGCGGATGTATAATTAATGAACCCGGATCTCCACCCACACCCATTCTGCCAAGACAATCCTCTGAGGCTCCTTGTTGCCTGCTCCTGGAACTGCATTTTAAATAAATAATTACAGTCTGCCAGGGCATTGTTGCTATCTGTTGGTAATATTCTCAATGACCAGCAGAAGGTAGAAGTAGAACTGTCTTGACCTGTGAAGTTATCACTGGGGGAAAAATAAATGGAAGACTTTTTTTTCACCCACTGCCTAGGTGTTCTGTGGGACCATTTCTTCTAATTTATCTCCATTTGTCCATCGGCGGGAATATCCAGTGTAGCGGTGCAAAGGCGGTGTGAGGGCATTACTAAATCAAAAAAGAAAAAGCTCTCCCTTTAGAGCTGGGAGGAGAATATGTTTGTAATTTCATGGGGTATCGATCTCATAACTGATGGGTTTGGGAATACAGCGGTCTCGTATATGCTGAGCAAGATTAGTAAAGCTGCTGCTTTAAAAGCTATGTGTTCACATGACACTGAATGCAGTTCTTGTACTCAGGAAGATGCAGTTTGTGCTTCTGTATTGTGTGAAATTTGCTAAGAAATTACTTTACAACATTGTGGATAATTTTTTTTTTATCACAGAAGAAGATGTGGTGAAAGACCAGTGGAAGTCTTGACTATATTCTGCAGTATAAAAGCCTTGTTTGTGATGGGAAATGAGAACGCTTGGTGTGACTATGGTCTTCAGCCTGTGTGGCAGAAACCCAACAAGGGGCACAGCTTTGCTGTCGCAAACCGTAAACACGATGAATGCTGCAGAGGCCACAAACAAGCGCATGATTTAAAAACGGCCGTAATGCGAGGCTGCATTCATGGGACAGTCATGGGCACAGAAGAGACATGTGCTACTGTTCCCAGTGTGGTACCGCCAAGCAGCAGTGCTAAACGCTGTTCCCCTTTCCCAGGCCTGAGACAGTTAATCCATGTCACACACTCCCGTATGCATGGAGCTGCAGTTGCACATCTGCGTTTGCTTATTAAGAACTGAGGGTGTTTAAAGTAAGTTTAAAAGAGAGGTCCTTCTCTCATAGCCACCGTGAATGAGGAAAGACCAGATATTTCTGAGGTCTCCTGGTACAGTGGTTTGAATATTGCCACACCCGTTTACAAATACAACTCATCAAATCTTAGCAAGGGTCTTAAAACACATACTTTAGAACGCATTAGCGATTAGCGTAGCGTCTGTCCCATTTAAGGCTTATGGTAACGGCCTGATGGCAGCTATGAGCATTCCAGAGCCGCAGATGCGGTGCCACCCTCTACCTTTGCTCTGCATTAAAATGTAGCTTTAGGATAAACTGAGAAGATTAAGCGCGGACGTCTGAGCGAGAGGGATGAGGAGGCCCGGTGCACAACCCCCTGCCTCAGCTACAGAGCCCCCCAGCTGTAGATCAGGAAACCCAAGTCGCCCATGATCTCTGTTAACCTCCCTTCCCTTTTATTGCAGAACTGAGTGGAAATAAAGTGACTTTGAAATATGATAATAATATGGGAGTTGTTTCCACGGAGAGGAGTATGTTGTGGGAGAGCAGGGTACGGAGCTTTGGTGGTGGGGGGCAGGATGTGGCTTCATGTGCATAATAGTGTTCAAAGGGAATACACAGGAGGAAGGGTAACTTTGAGCTGCGAACAAAAGTAAGGGAAGCAGACAGGGACCGGCTTCAAGGGGAACAGAGGCGAGGGAATCGATAAAACAGGACAACTGTGGTGAGATGCTGAAATATGACTAAATGGCAAGTAATAAAAGTGCACGGGGTTTTTGTAAGGGGAGCACGAAGCGCAGCCGGAGGGACGGCGCAGGCTGCTGCGCAGACACAACCCCGCCCTTTTGGGGGCTGCACCCCCAGCTGCGTCCGCTCCCCTTGCTTCATCGTGGGCTGAGCGCTCCTGTGAGGGGCCTCTGCTAACATGTCTGTGATGGAGAGGGAGGGGGGCACAACTGAATAAAATTTAAGACAGCAGTTTCAATGTTATGTTCAAAAACCTACAGTCTGTGCCTGTTGTAAATGGTACAAAATTCAACAGACATAAATGCATATAGAATAAGCTGTATTTTTGGACTATATTGATACTATCTGATGTGAGCCTGATACTGGGTATGCTGGAAAAAGTGTTTTTTGTATTAGTTAGTTGCAAAATCACAAACGAAGAAACCTCAGTGATGTTCTTACTCACACCTTCATAATGCAAAGCTTTTCTAAGACAAGTTGAGCACCTCTTTCTTCTGAGGTTCCACCAGCTATGCAGAAGGTTGCTGAACATCAAGCTGTTTCTCCTTCTGTCAAACAAAAGCGCCGCCAACTTCTTATACCTTTGTAAAGATTTTCCTGCTTTATACACATGCCAATAACAATGAGCGTGAACTATGTAATTCTGTAGTGTTGTCAATGTGTTGTTTGAGTTATTACAGTTCTTATAATCTTGCTTTCATGACCAACGCACTTCTCTTCAGTTAGTTTACTTCTGGGACAATAATAATGTATAGAGATTTGGGCTGCGATGAATGCGCTCCCTCCATCTGAGTAAGGCAGACATCCCAAATTTCAATATGATATGTTCACAACGTGATTGACTGCTGTTGCTTTATAATTACACTGCGCTTTTCAGCTTTCCAACTTTCACGTCACGTCTGTCATCACGGCTGAAAAGGCAGAATTGCGAAATGCCAGCCTGTAGGCATGGATTTTAGGCAATAATGACAAATTGTCAATTATCAGCACACCTGCGTAAGGGTTTTAGGGCCCGTGTTCAAATGAATAACATCCCATTTTTATGGGAAATCCCTGTCTTCAAAAGAGCCGCATGATACTTAAACGGAGAGGGAGACAAATCTTTCAGTTTTATTATTTTTCTTATTTGTAAACTGTAAGGTTTTTTTTGCAGGTGCATTTACCTGTTAGTATGCAGTGCACCAAGAAAACCTTTCATCTTTCAGCTCTGAGCATTTATTGTGAGGCAAATATGAAAATAACGCACTGACAAATACCAGTAACTTTAAACGTTGTTGTTATTCAATCCTTAACATTCAGGACATTCTCATATTTTAAAAATGACACAAAAATTATCTGAAAATGCATTTTTCCTGTGGCACAGGGAAGTCTTCCTCACTTTTTACTTTGATGTTGAAGCCTTTGTTCCGTTTCTCCTCTGAGGTTATGCTAACACTGAAGGGTCTTTCACTGGGAACAACAGGCTGAATCCCTTGTCTTGCGTGCGTGTGTTTGTGTGTGTGTGTGTGTGTGTGTGTGTGTGTGTGTGTGTGCCCGTGCGTATTTAGTGATTTGTAGCAGGGATTTTCAGGATTCGCCCATGCATGCGCCGATTGTGGTTCCTGCAGCGATGCTGCGGGATGAGACGTCTTTGCACCATCTGCTTGCTGTCAAAGCACAGTGTCCTTGAAGTTCGAGCGGCAGGGGAGGGACACTGAGTCTGAGGGCAGTGCCGTTAGCATGTAAGACACTGGTTACCTTTCTGTTATTTAAGTCAGGGAACTGTGCCACATTTATCCATGTACTCAACACCTACCCATCGCATTTCAGAGCTTTTCCTTTTTGTTTTCATAGCAACATGTCCAACCAAAGCATATTTACAAAAACCTTTTCGCATGAAAGCTCTTTGTGTTGATGATATGATAATGGATTACAGCAGTGTTTAACATGGGAAGCCTTCTATATGGTCTGCCTCGTTTTCTCCCAGTAGACTTTCTGTGGTAGAAAAAGAAAATATTAAAGTGCTTCGCATGCAAATTTTCAAGTATCACGCAGGGGCTAATTAGTGGATGCTGCACTGGGCTCCTTTACACTGCAGACTAACTCAACGTTTATTCCTCTTTTAAAAAACTGAAATCTTCTGTAAGCTATGAGTCAGCAGGCACTTATGGGTAAATTTTGGTCAGCGCATCTCACAGACTCAGGTTAAAAAACGGGCAAGCGTGCAGTACAGATGGTTATTGACGTGTAATTAAAAACTGAATTATATGCAAAACTTTATGTCAGAAATTTCTTGCACAAATATGGATTTGCATATGTCAGGATGTCTTACTGTCTGTATAGTAGCTGTATTTTTACAGTATTCTGTGTGTTAAATGCTGCCAGTTACACTAAAGTAGTGGGGAGGATTAAAGGATGAAAAGAGATGCATTTTTGACAAGCACCCTCAGATGTCAAAGGCAGGATTGGTCCTTAGTGCAGACTGGGCACCATTATTCAATTAGAGTACAAACTTGTGAACAGGACAGCTGAATTTCACTCAAATGTTTTTAAGCAATAGCTAAATATAAATGTGTAGTAAATACAAAGGAGAGTAATTTCCAGATAACCGAAGTTACACTTACTACCTTTACACAGATTCACAATATTTATGGTGCTTTAAACTAGCACTTGTGTAAGAAGTATTTTGAACTGAAAAATTCACTAACGTGATGGACATTGGTACTATACTTTGTGCTTGGAACATTACAGTACTGAATTTTTACTGAATTGGTACCCTGTTTATTACCTCCCATCTCCAGCACATGTAGTACATGGTGGTCTACCTATGATGTTTGGGGATTCCCTTTGGTAACGTGAGCCTCACTAAATGGAGAAAGTCAACATGGCAGTGAATGAGGGCTGCTGGCGAGGTTGTGATGTTGTGGTTTGGGCAGACGGAGTGGTTACATGGGGGAAATTCTTCAGCGGTTTTGGGTCAAACTCACACTTAAACTGAAGGAGTTTCTGTTTTGATTCTGTCGGCTAGGCAGAAGAAAACCTGTTCTGTGGCAGTTTGGGTCTGACAGAGTGGTCATACATTGGAGCTATGCAGCTGGGAGGACCAGAAGTAAAGGTCACACGGGAAGCATGCCGTTTACCTACACAGGGTCTTAGCGGGACGGATCTCACATAGATCCCACAGAAATTTGTCCTTGTTTCATAAGGGCTATGCTGCAGATTTTGAGACAGATTAACTGTGTGTAATAGTTGTTACGCATTCAATAAATAAACACTTACTCCTGTTACAAGAAGGGTTTAAGTATTTTTCAGCTGTCAGATGTCATTACTCAGCTCTGGTATACCTTGTACAGTTACAAATTACAGCAAAATTGGGAAATCAAGATGTAGATTACATTGCTTCAGAGGCACAACAGGACTGTGCTTGTGTTGTGACTACAGGTGGTGTTAGAATCTAGATAAAAGAGGAATTTGCAATAGTGCCAGACAATACCCTCAAGACCTTGAACGGCGGCGTTATGGTAACAGTGCATGTGTGTTACGCAATCTTCATTTCAGCCTGGTCTGCCTCTCTAAATTCCATATTCCAGCCTGGATTTTCTTCCAGATCTGTTTTTGTTTCCTTGAGCCACCTGCAGCTCAGGGGGAGCCCGTGTTTGTGGAGACGTCTGTGCAGTGGGAGCTGCTTGGCATGATCGGCAGGTCTCAAGGAGCGACTGCTCCCACTGGGGCTCGGCTCTGTTATTTTACTGATGGATTTTTCTTCTCTTTCTCCCTCAGTGCCTGGAGCCTTGCAAAGCCTCATGGGACCTGAAGGAGAACCAGTGCCAGGACTTGTGTGAGGTGCATAACTGTTGAGACTGCCATGTGTGTCAGATGCATCATAAGGAAGACAAATGCACAATAGGAAGACACACTGTTTTGGGTTTCACATGTTTGCCAGACAGTGATGGATCTCTTCAGTTATTTTTATGTTGTATCAGGCCAAATTAGCACAGCTAGGCTTTAACGGTGCTCCTGCCTTTGGCCTACTGATACAGCTTTTTGTGTAGAGCCCCTTTATACCAAAGTATACGAGTGCTGACTTCTGCTTTCAATGCTTTCTTTACGGCATTGGCCTGTTAGTCCCTGTTTCCCAAGAAGCACTACGAGTGCCTGACGAGCTGCGAGTTCCTGCTATCGGTGGAGATGGTGAAGCAGGGCGAATGTCCCCCCCCGGAGCGGGCCAGTGGCTTCGCGGCTGCCTGCGTGGAGAGCTGCGAGGAGGACAGTGAGTGCCCTGCGGTCAAGAGATGCTGCTCCAATGGCTGTGGACACACCTGCCAGATACCCAGGAACCTCTACAAAGGTATGGTCTCCTAGTGCCACACTTAAGAACCAAAGTACGACTGCAGTGGGCAGGGCAAGCAGCCTGAAATGTGACTGTACATTTTTAAGCTTTCGACTGGGCACATAACCTGGCTTTTTTCCACAGCTGAGTCTTTACTTTTTGGTGTTCCTTAAAGCTTAAGCGAGGTTTTACTTTTAAGTGAATCTAATTTGCAAAGTGGCAGAGGTCAGCATGCTGGAGTCCTCTGCAAGCCCGATGGGTTCAGAGTATTATGATGATTTTATAACCGGTGTTGCTAAGGACCATTAGCTCAGATTCTGCACGAATGCAGATTTCGTTGCTGTGTCGCAATAAATGTACTGAGTCAGAAAGCCGTGTGACATCTGCGGCAGCGGACAGTGCTCAGATGGCTCTCCGCAAATCAGAAGTTTGCACGAAAAGCGGAAGCCTCAGCATCGTCTGAAAACCGAGAGGCTTCAATAGCAGAACTTCGTGTTTGCATAAGCACACGTCTGCTGTGTCATACCACTCCGGTCTCATTTCAGGAGCACAGAAATGGATACTGAACACAAGGTTATGTTTTCTGTGTGGAGTATCACACAATCCAAATAGAAGCACTAAGAACTTGCGAGGCGTTTTCTAAGTCGTTTCTGCACGTTGTTGCTGTCTAGCCTTCAGCCGTAAAAAAGATTAACCTGAAATGAGCCTTGATTAGTTTTGAATTTTATGATAAATTAAGACAAGGTGATGATCCACCCAGATATAACTGAAGACAAGCTCATTGTGTGTCTTTATTACAGAGTCCAATAAGGCAAGGACTTGTATGATTCCAGAAGTCAAATCTTTTAAATTTGCAGGCCTGCCAAATAATAGGAAAGGTGTAATTTATGCACTCTACCACACGTGTGATCATTCCTCTGAGTCCAGAGCGTTTTGCTGATGATGCCGGGGCATAAATGATAAACGATCCTGGAAACAATTACTGGAGCGAAATGGAGCATCGCATCGCGAGGAATTACTCTCAGATGTGGTGAAGGTGAAGGTATGAAGCACAAGTCAGATTAAAAGGTGGAACAGATAGCTTTTAGCAGTTTTAAACCTGAAAAAAGATTCTGACATTCAAAGCTTTTCACATGTGCTCATATTGTATATGTGTCCTCAGAGTTTTTTTATTCTTTGCTAATTTTAAACCAAGGTTTCAGCCGTTTTCAGTTCTGCTGTCACTGGCTTGCTTGTCCTGCATTAGGCAGGAAGTCTTCCTGGCAAAGCTTGTGTCTTCCTGAGCACATCGGAGGTCACATCTCGCTATGTAGCAGCCAGGTTTTCGGGAATTGCGCATTCCTCAATGCACGCTTTTAAAAGCCATGTTGCTGATTTATGAATGGTTAAATTTTTTTCCTGATGCGTAAGCACTCAGTTTGCCCCAAACGGGTACGTGTATGCAGCTTTTCACAGTCTTGCGTGTGATGCTGGCAGTCCACTTGCGCTTACTCTCACACTTCGATTACATGCGGCTCTGTCATGTATTCTGCTTTTAGATACAGTGCAGAATCCCTCTGACAGCATGACCTCGTCCAGGTCAGCTGAAGTCAGCTAAGGATTAGCACTCTGACAGTCAGTCTGTGAGGAGTTAACTGGTACGTGGGTTCCAGTGAGAGAACCATGAAAAGAAAATGGAAGATGAGAACCATGGGTTTTCCTGAAGGAAAAGATCTATCCCAAGACATGAAATAAGGCTGCTGTTATCAGAAGGTAGAGTCATTGTGGGTGCCATGTGTCTGAGTCTGGTTCTCCTATGACTTACTCTGGTCTGGAACCAGGAGTAAAGTATGGTTGTGGTGGAATTGTGGGTATTACATGTGCCCTGTTCACATTCTTTGCCATACCCTCACACGAAGCCATGTGCATTGGTTGCTCAGCCATCATGAAGTGTACAACTTTTAACATCACGTGAGCCTGTCAGACTTAGTGAGGTTCATGCTTGTTTTCAGATCATTGTAATGTGAGGTCACTTCCTGACCTTCTGTAATCCCAGGGTCGAGAATAATATTTGTCATATGTTTGCGACCGTAACGTGTCACACATGAAATTGGTCCGTTGGGAGTAATCACTGGCGATATACAGGTTAAGTGAACACTGGGTATCTTTTTCCTGTCACTTAGACAACTGCTCTTCTATTATTATGCTCAGCCAGATGTAATTTGCAAGACGAATTTGCAAAATACGTGTACAATCCTGTGATATTCCATAGCTCAGATAATTTTTAACAGCTCTGGATTATTAAATGTAACGAAACGTATCGTAGTTGTGGCCTCAATTACCCGTATGTTTCTGTGTGTATGTCTGCGCGCGTGTGTGTGTTTGGTAGTATTAGAAAGACAGAATGATATTTCACTTCTGTTGCTCTGCAACTCCAGTCGTTCAGCTGCTCACAATCTGTATCCTGTAAAGTGGCTCCAATCTTGCCGACTGTTGCAGGGCCAAAATATTTAATTCACAACAGCTGAAAGTCACCTCGGCATGCAAACCGTCAGCCTTATCAGGCGTAGCGATTGCATCTGTGTTGCCCTTTGGTTTATGGGGGGCAGTGAAAGGATTGGCACTGCCCATTAGAGCATCCTTCATTTTTCGGTAGGGTTCCCGCATGTCTCCTGCCGTGGGGTGGAAACAACGTTTATGCTGACCTCGTGGCTTTTGTCTCCAGGAGCCCCTCTCAAGCCCAGGAAGGAGCTCACGTTCTCAGAACTCCCGTTAGGACAGCTGGAGATACGCTGGTCCTCCAAATTCAACATCTCCGTGGAACCTGTGCTGTACGTTGTGCAGAGGAGGTGGAACCACGGAATCCACCCCAGTGAGGACGATGCCACCAGCTGGCAGACGGTGGCACAGGTAACACCAATGCTTCACGCCAAAAAGCCTCAGTGCTTAGCAAGTACTAGCAGATCTTCTTCATCTACATCTGCACTCAATAACATCAATACTGTAAACCCCCTAAAGATGAGTGCCTTACTTTTTGTTATTAAAGTTTGCGGCTTCAACTAGTCATCTGTCTTGTGCACTCTGGGATGGATGTTTTTGTTCTAGAAGTGCTTCTTTAATTTTTTAAAGCGTTAGCAGACGTCACATTAATATTTGCTGACTGTTGCGTCTGTAGCACATGCTCAGTAAAAAGAGAGTGCTGATGTGAATGAGCTGCAAAAAAATGTGGTTGTAGTGATACTACAAGCCTTGTGAAGAAGACAGAGCTAAACACTCAGCTTTCAGGCTTCAAAGTGCAATGGTGATTGATATGGCCGTGGAAGAACATCGACTTTGACCCTGGTGACCCTGGTTCCCTCAAGGCTGACCACCTCCTTGTCTGTCTTTCCCCAAGACAACAGATGAGAGGGCAAAACTGAGTGACATCCGAGCCAGCAGGTGGTACCAGTTCCGAGTGGCGGCAGTTAACGTCCACGGGACCCGCGGCTTCACGGCCCCCAGCAAGCATTTCCGCTCCTCCAGAGGTCAGTCCTCCTGGGTGGCCGTGCTTTGATCTGTGGCACCCTTGTGTCACACTGCGCATGACACTCACTCTGTCATTTGTTACAGCCGAGACTCCAGAACAGGTGGAACCTTTGATGAAGCATTGTGTGTCCCGTTACCTCTCACTGGCATCCCTGTGTACTGGCTTATTGTTCGCTTAAAGCTCCACAAAGGTCCATTTGTGAGAGAAAAGTGGTCATTGTCCACTTCCTTTAAAATGGCTATTGACTTTACTGGGTTAATACAAAGTCAAAGAAAAACTTGTTTAATTCATTCTATAAGCTGACAGTTGAGGTCTGTGATTTTATACCTTTGGGACAAGAAAATTACTTCTTGTTTTAAAATGCTGTAAATGAGAGTATAACATTTTCCCTCTTCAAACTTTGAGACTTCTACTTAGAGCTGTTTTTTTCTGATTCACCCTTTCTAAATGTTACACCTCATAAAATTATATAGCATATGCCACATGTTGTCACCCCCCCCAGCCCACTCATGGGTTTTATGGCAGCCCAGCAGAAGGGTGCACTTCACGTTAATTAAGCAAAAACGTCACAAGAAGCTTACAGACGTGTGCTTGCCTTCATCTTGCCTTGCATCTTAAGCATTATGTCACTTTTCAGGGGGTTTACAGCCATATAAAATGTAACGTGTTTAAAATAGGAAAGACATCACAGACTTAAAATAATGCATTACATGTTTGATTTGGTGCCAACCGGCGTAAGGTGGGGTCGTTGACCTCATATCGGTGCTGGACGTCCTTCTGGTTTGATGGTGGAGGTATTCTGTTGCTTGGCTTTCTTTGTGCGGAATATCGCGTGACACCGAACTGGTTTCTATTACGGCTACACAAGGCGTTCTGTTAAATGCTTGGCCAATTTTTGTGGAATTTTCAAGGATTACGTGGCGCTAGATGTCATGCAATGTTTACATTTAATATGTCTTGATGCAATGTGTTGAGCTGCTACTCAAATGAGCAACAGGGCTATATGCTGCATGATCTTCAAAGGGACCAAACACCAGGATGGACACTGTCTCCATGAAGTCACCACTTTAATGACATCTGGACCTTTTCTGGGAATAGGTCTAGTCCTTTTGGTACACGATGCTGTTGGACAGTAACTTTAACGTAACTTTGGAGTGTAATTTGTGACTCCCTCAAAGTAACCACGTGGTCTCCATCAAGGACCACCGCTGCCTTTTTCCGTGCATTAAATGTGTAGAATATCCACGTGGGACACGTAAGCCTTCCATACATCACACACGCACATACGTCAGTGTGCCAGCTGGACCCTTGTCAGTCGACCTAGTAAGAACTAGACCTGTTTTTATGTTGTAAAGGAAAGGTCACGCTGTTATATACATTATGGCAAATATGGAAAATAAACGTGTTATTGTGGCAGCTTGGAAACATTGTTCAAATAAATAATCAGGACTCATTAACACAGTGGGCCATAAATAATCATTTTTCCTGCACAGATAGAGGACATTAGTAGATACCAATAAACAATGTGTATAACTGTGACCTTAACCTAGAATGTTTTGGTAAGGGGTGAGCAGCTCTCTTGCAGTGACCTTTTTTTTATTAATTCTGTGATTCTACCTCCACCCCCCACCACCTCTGCTCGTGTCTCACATCTGGCACTTCGATGAGCCTGGGGGAACATCAATAGTCCGAAAGCATGCGGCAGCCAGAGGTTACTTCCAGATTGGCTGCCGTCTGGGAGTACTGGGCTAGAACGATGGGTGATGTTCATCGCGCACCATTGAAGTTTGCGTGATTTATGTGAAGCGGGGAGAGGGGGACTGAACTGAGACCCCGCGGGGTACCTGGTTGAGTACCGTCACCCGCGTCTCCGTATCGCGCGTGGGGACACGTTCCGTTCTGATCGTTGTCATTTATACTAAATTGCGTACTCTTGTTAGTCACTGTGTTATCACTCAGCCAACAGTACTGTGTTCAGTGACTCACCACATACCTCATTTGCACAGCCTTGAAATGGCTTGATATCTGTGGCCTTAGCTACCAGATTGCTGATGTCCCAGATGTTTTCCTCACATAAGAAGATATAAATATGTAAAATCACAGGTTTTGCTGCACCAGTAGATTTATTGTTAGTAATTCTGTAGTTGCATTAAGTGCAGACTCAGATGAGTAATACGCTCAGCCAATGAAAAAATTAGTTTGAACAAGTTGTAAATCGTTTTACCTAAAACCTCATAATTTTATATACTTTGTTAGTTTAGCTCTAGTGAGACAGTCTTTTTTTGACTGTATGAATGGTAAATTAATTTGCATATGAATTATGGCATAACGTACACCAATGCCGCATTGCTGAACTTTTTAGGATTATCATACACGGCACAGTCAGCCCTGGACTTTGCATAACACTGTGGCGGTCAGCACTGTTATCTGTGTTATGTTTGCATCTTGTTGTTTGCACTACATAATCTGGTAGTAGCTAATTATGTTATTACTACTTGCTGTCGTTTTGCACCCTGTATATAATAGTTTTCATGCCGTCCTTCTATGTTGTTCTTATGGAGCCTCGGGTGTCTTGGGGGAACGCTGCTTCGTTTCACTGTGTTGTACCAACTGCATTTGGCTGAAATGACAATAAAACCACATCCTATCCTATCCTAAACTATACATTATCAAAATTTTGCAATACATTGTATATATTTTTGTTGTGTTCTGCACAGATTAAATTGCACAGATATGTACGAATGAGGGTATTTGCAGATTTTGGCTGCTGCCGTGTTCAGGTGTGATATCTCTTAGCTTTGTGTGGGTAGCAGTAATAACTTGTTCTACTCTAAATATCCCCAAAACAGACCCATCTCCACCCCCTTGCCCATCAGGCCTAAGGGTGGCCAACATGACAGGCGGCGCGGAGGGTGGAGTTTCGGTTCGCCTCACCTGGACGCTGTTGGAGGAGCCTGATATACCTGTTCATCATTACAAGCTCTTCTGGAGTTGGGCTGTCGGCGGACCGTCCGCGCTGCTGACCAAGAGGAAGAGGCGAAAGACCGTTAGCGGGGTAACTCCTCCTCTCCCTCCTTATCGCACGCAGTCCGGGTGGAGTTAACCTCAGCTAATGGAGAAATAAACAGCAGCTGTGTTCTGATTGCTTAAATTGCATCGGCTCTGACCACTTCACATAAAATATATTGGTGCCGTGTTATCACTGTTATTGGCTTTGACAAATTAAACCGTTTGAAATTTATGGTTTGTCCTACCCTCACAATGAAATAATATTTATGGGGAATTCTGTTTGTGAAAGGGAAATGAAGCGATACAGAGCAGCTTTATTTAAGCAAATTAAGGACTGACAAAACAGCATTTGAATCTGGGCCATATTTGATCGTTCTTCACACAATGTAACACAAAACCAGTCTTTTATAAATAAAGAAGTAAACTTAGAAACTGACTTTCCCAAAATATTTTCTATGCAACATTGATATCATTACTATAGTAAGGAAAACATAAGCATGTATTTAAGGGCCAGATTTCAGCAGTATATTAAATCATTATCTGGAACGGTTGAAATCCACAGAATTCCAGTTACTTTGTTCAGTGTACGGTTTTTTAAACTGTTACCTCAGTTATTGTTGTAGAATCTACACGCTTCTCTGTGAGACATTCCTCTTTTCTGTCAAGTTTAACATAACCGCAGGAGCAAACGATGACCAAACGTTATATGACTTTTTGTCGGTCCAGAGCACCATCTTGAGGTTAGCTGCTCTGATCGCTTGCAGATGTTGGAGTTGTGTTCTTAGTGGCTGGAGATAGGACGTATCTATTGACACGTGTAGAGCTTGTTTCCACTTTTGCACCTCAGTAGCCTGCTGGTGCTGGAATGTCAAAACACACGTTCAGTAATTCTGTCTAACCAGAGGCCTGCTGATGGAGGAATGTGGGAAGTTAAACATGAGCTAACGAAGCTCTGGTTTGGCTTGGCAGCCCGGTCTCTCCTGCAGTGCTCTGTTTTGCCGTAGCCGGTGACCTTGCTTGGCCTGCACGTGCTTCCAATTCTGTGGTCTTCGCCCATTTTAAGGAACGGCCGGGGTGCTGCAGTGCAGCTCTGTGTGGGCGATGGAAAGGCAGGGGGCAGTGGAGATTTCCTGGGCCTTGATGTCACGAGGCAGAGTGGTACCTCAATGTCTGATGCTGCCGTTGCAGGTGCAGAACTACGCAGACCTGGAAGGCCTTCAAGTCAACAGCAGCTACACGGTGGAGCTGCAGGCCGTGACGTACTGGGGGCAGGTCCGGCTGAGGAGCACCAAGGCGTCGCTACGGTTCAGCACCAGCCAGCTCAACGACAGCAGTGCGTTGCCCTGGAGACATGCCTGCACCCGCCCCAGGCGCCGCTCTTCAGAGACCTCACCCCACACTTTCAAACACACTCCCCAGCTGCTCTGAGTCTTGCAGTCCTAACTTGTGCAATTTTCAACAAGTCTATTTTCAGAGGAATACAAAGTTGATAGATGTTTTGAGGCTTAAAGTACTTTCTATTTGATTGCCGCTGATTGTCTTTGATCCACCTCTTGAGGTTAAGTGTTTTACTGAAATTTGGCCAGCACACTGCAAACAAGACAGTTAGTGCTCTTATTAAAGTTAAATCTCTTATGCTGTTTTCCATAAATGTATTCACCATTAAACCTTCGTGTTTATAAATAATTATAATAGTTTTTAGTCACATATAAAATCACGACACTTAATTACTTAACTAATTAACATTGTTCTTTCCCATAATACATTTATTTAATTCATTTGTCGAAACTGATTCAATGAGAAGTACCGGTCTGTTGTTTCCATGTCAGGCAGCACATACAAGACAGAATTTCCCACAGAGCGAGGTGTACCTCATGACTTGCATCATCTTTATTTTGAAAGTGAGTAAAAATGCTTTCACATGTTAAATGCTGTTTCTTACGCTTTAACAGAAGTAATGATCAAACAGAAGACTGACGGAGACCAAATGGCACGCTCCACCTCTGGTAAACGACCGTCAGGCCCCCTCGAGGTGGGGACCCCTTACTACCAGGACGGCCAACTGCAGGTCCGAGTATACTGGAAGAAACGAAATGGTACGTACGAAGCACCGTCCTTACTGTTATTATTTATTCACTATTTTTAATGTCACAGAAAGTGTAAACTGTAGAATTCTGCTTGGCATTTCAGCTTAACATAAAATAGGGATTCTCTGTCCAAACCCCCAAAGCATCGTCACAAACACATTCCATTTCCTGGCCCCTGCTATTTGCTACAGTATATATAGCCAATATTACACTAGTGGAAATATGATAATGATAATGGGGATGAGTGATTTTTGGAAAGGACTGTTTAAAAAACAGTTCTATCTTGTGTCCTTTATTACACCCTTATCTTTTATAGCCGTTAAAAACATTACGGCCATAGATGCCGAATGGTCCTTTGTAGTAATGTGCTGTTGCTACTTGCTACTTGCACCTATTACAGACTGTGTGTACGCAACAAGACAATAAACACATATAACAATTCCCCATACGGAAACATTTATCGACCCCTGTGTTTAATAGGTAAACCTACAAAGTTGCCAGTCCCACAGATATGCAGCCAGTCTGTTTAGCTTTACAGGGCTGGTCAACGCTGCTCAGAAGGAGGAGCGTAAAGGGTTAAAATAAAGGAATTTTCAAAAGCAATGGTGTTGATACCCCGACGTTCAATTAATACCAGAGTGGAAATTCTGAGAACTAGAAAGGCGTACTCCAAGGGCAGACTGTCAAGTCTAATTCAGTGGTCGAGCCTGTGTTACTAATATATGTCGTCACCCAAAGCCAAACTCCACATAATCAATTCAAGAATGCCTAGGCCACAGAGAAGCCCAGACCTTTTGATTGGAGTTCCTTTTCACAGAGCCGCGGAGAGGCCAATTTTTCCCTGTCCAGAGTGATTAACGGAAGAGGAGTGGGCGCTTGCCGTTGAGCGAACCCGACTCGAGCGCACAGCCATTCAGACTCGGGCGTTGCTTTAAGTCGCCTTCCCGCTTCGTTTTCCCGACGCGTTTAAGTAAAGAGCCGCGGGGCTATTTAGTCGCTGTCCGTCATGTGGCTGATGAATGGCCTTTATTGCTGTACACAGATTACTGTAAGTCTCCCCAAACGACGAATCTACGTTCCGATTTAGAAAAACTGATCTGATAGAGCGAAAAGCTCATGGGGATCGCTTTCCTTACTGCTTTTTTCCCTGTTTATAGTTTTTGTGAACCTTCACGTTTGTCAATACGGTCGATTGGACACGTGTCATTTTATTTGGTGATAAAGAATAACGAAGTCTAGTTATCAGACTTAACGAGACGGTAGAGATGATTTTAAGACTATTTTTTTAAACGTCTCTCTTCCATCAGCTCACCTCGTTACATCTTATTTTTCGTTTTCCGCACTTCTCCTCAGGATTTAATTCATGTCTTGCACTTCCAGACTGCTGCAAGCCCTTAGAATGCCTGATCCGTGAATAAGTCTTCAAAGGCATTCTTTAATCTGCACCACAATCAAGGCTGTTGCCAGGGGCCAACATAACTCAATTTTTAATATGGGAAGAATAATATCAGCCCTAACTGCTATAGCCTTATGAACAATAAGTCTGGCAGATAACAGGGATAATGTAAGCCTGATTACCCAAGTGGGATGCTTTTGTGTACTCTGTGCAATTTTGAAACTGTATTATTTTCAGTGCAATCACTTCATGCTAACAATCAAAGCTACGGACCACATTACAGTAGGAATATTCATACAAACCATCCCGAAATTAATATTTAGTCTATTAATATCCCCAGCAATAAGGATATAGAGAATTGTAATATAGTAACGATTCTGCTTTTCTAACCTCAAGAACCCGACGCATTCATGAGCCGGTACCATGTTCAGTGGGTGACGGAGTTCTGCAGCCACAATGGAACAAGAGGACCAGAGAAATCTGTCACACAGGTTAGTCGGGAATCATGTGGCACGTGTATGCAGGTATGACCAGTTTTATTTCCTGACCTGAACGTGGCATCATTTGGGCTGCATTGCAGAGCACAGTCCCCTCCCCCACGTTTAGCTATAGTTTTATCATCTGTTTTAAAAGGAGCCGTGTTTCTGTTTATGGCCTGAAAAACACAAGACATTTTCTGTACAGTAAGAAACCAAGTGCCTGTTGTTTTTACTGTGACTCAGTTTATGTGAACTAACACATGGTGTGCTGCCCAGTAAAACCTGTCTATTAAAAACTACGTTTCTGAGAACTGGAGATACAACCCCCACAGCTCGTGGGAAAAGGCCGGGCCCTGCTTAGGAGGCTGTTAGCTCTCCGCCTGATAGAAGACAGCAGTAGTCTGTGGGTCAAAACTTTCTTTAGGTGCTCTGTTCCTGGTTGCTAGGAAATACACATCCTTTTCCTATAGAATGCCAGGGAACATTCCAAAGAGGTTCGTTTTCCTTTTTTCTTTTCTCAATGAGATGCCTCACTTGGTTTTAATAAAGTCTGCTTAAATTACTAGTAACTGTTAGCAGTTGGATGTTATTGTGTATGGAAAGAAAAGAAGGTCCCAGAATGCACATGAAGTACTGAAAAGGTGTCTACATTGATATTCAATCTGACATACGTTGATTAGCATATTTGCTTTTATCTTATTAATTCCTAGTCTATCTTATGGGATACTTCAGCACCTACATTTATAGGAGTTTAGTTGAAACTGTCTGCATTTGTCTGTGTTTGTGCCTGTGTGATTGCGTCCGTGTGTGTGCATACGTTCTTTAAATATATAATTAAATGGGCTGTTAAAAAGATAGAGGCGGTGTTATGAAATGTCTTTTGTGTTTTAAGTATTATGCTTAGATTTAAAGTTGCAAACTGTGTTGTGTAACTTCTACGATATTTTAGGGAGTCAATTACTCATATTTAGTGGCGCAGTGTTGGCAGTTACAGGAAATTTGATCTCAGGCTCCTTGTATTTAATTATCTCTTTGGGTCCTTGGGACTTGACCTGTGTATAAAGTCCAACTCATCATGGCTAAAAAATGTTTCCTCAACTCAGGAGAACTACATCAACCTCGCCGGCCTGCTGTTCTCATGCAAGTACAAAGTCAGCGTCCACACGATGAGGTCAAAGGGCCGCTCCAAGGTGGAGAGCATCACGTTCATCACGCCATCATGCTCCTCCCTGAGCAGCAAGAGTCCCAAACCTATCCACTGTCCATGGGGAGGTAGGGTCTCAGCTCAAAGCCTGTCATGCTTTGCATGCAGGGTTGTGAAATGGGCAGGTTGAGCAGTGACATGAATTCACACTTGGCTCCTCCTGCTTCTCAGCCGGAGGGCCTCTGAAGGTGTCGGCCAAGCCGGAGAACCTAACAGCGGACTTCTCCGTCAATGAGGGAAACATCACTGGGAGCTTCTTCTGGAAGGTCTCGAGGACCCAGCCAAACCAGCGGCTCACTGGGTTCCAGGTCACATGGGCAGAAGTGACCACTGAGAGCCGGCAGAACAGCTTACCTAACAGCCTTATCTCCCAGTCACAAATACTGCCCCCAGTAAGTAATCTAATATATTCATTAAAGCTAGGAACACTTGAATTGTGTGCCCTCTGTACCCCGTTAGCTTGGCATGAACTTAATAACATTGCTGATATTCCAGGTGAATATCTTGCAGGCTTTTCTAGTAAAACTTCTTTTCTCCAAAGTTAATACACAGCTTCTTTATGTCTTCTGAGCAGATGTAATCTGAGGTAAGACAGACCTTCTTTTTTTAAGAACATTGTGATCAGCATCTCCGCCAGAAACAGAAAGAGATCTAAGGGAATGCAATTGCTCCACCAGAAATCCTTCCTTCTGTCTCATCTTCCGTCAGAGAAATGTTTTTTTTTTCTTTTCATCTATAATCTCTAGAAACCCGCAGGTTTACATAATATCCTCTATCAACAGCATCCGGGTCTCGGTCCAAACCACCCAGGTAGTTCGTTTGCAGTTTAAAAATAACCACCCTGCAGAGAGATTGTCATGCAAAATCTGGAGTTCACCGCCATGACATTGGTGAGGGCAATTTGCGCTTTCAGATGGTAGCTCCATCTTGCCTACTGTGAAGGGCTTTCTGAAAGGCCTTCCGTAATGAGTACAGTGCATTGACAATTATGGCTTTCATACTGTGGGAGCAAGTGTGAAGCAAGTCGTCTTGTGTTGAACAGAACATCAAAGATCTGTGTGAAGGACAAAAGTGGAAGCAAGGATGGGGGGGAGGCTGACAGCGGTGTAAGGAATGAATGGCTGCACTATCTGGAAGAGTATAACATGAGATACCCTTTCAGGTAGCTGGCCAGTGCCTATGGCAGTGGTGGAAAAGATGTGGATTTACTTGGGTTTGATAAACCATGTAATATGCAAAAGCAAAGTGCACATTTTAAAGCTATAAAGTAGTGTTTTCATGTTTAACTATTTCCTTTCCAATAATAGCATTTTCCTAGTGTTTTAAGATTGTTTTTCTCCATTTTAACACAGACCTTTATCAAATACTTATTAAAATACTTATTTGTGTTTCACTCACAAGACACGTGTAAATACATTGTGTAACTGTAACACAAAGGAAGCAGATTTTTTTCAGACAATTGTGAAGATAACTTCTGTATTTTTCATTTCTCAGGAGCACAGCTTCTTGACAGTGTCCAACCTAAGACCAGCAACGCACTACAGGCTGGAGGTGCAGGTGCTAACGACAGCCGGAGAAGGCCCGGCGACGATGAAGACATTCCAGACCCCCACTGCTCTCCCTGTTCATCAGCAACGTAAGATCCGGTTGACTGGTAGACTCTTGTGTTTGAGTGTCAGTGAGAATTCATCAGGTAGACTAGACTAGCTGGGCCCGTGAAGTTGACATATGATTGCTGTTTTGATCAAGATACGAGACCCGGATGCTGTAGACCTGAGGGTTTCTACAGACCACAGAGCCTAATGAATGTTAGCTTGTTAGCTTTGAGAAGGTCCACTGAGGAATCGGACAAAGTCAGAGTTGTTTGCCTATGCACTACCTGGCCAAAATATAAGTAGCACACTAATATTTTACTTCCTTTAGCTTTCGATTACAGCGCGCATTCTTTGTTGCATTGTTTTGACAAGCTTATGCAACATCTCAACATTTATTTTTTTTCATCCACATCTGCATTCAATTTTCAGCAATATCTTGTAGTGATGACGAGAGAGTAGAGCCACTTTCTAATGTCTTCTCCATCACATCCTAAACACTTCAAGGGGGTTAAGGTCAGGATTCTGTGATGGCCAATTCATGTGTTTAAGTGATTCCTCATGGTCCTTGAACCCCTGTTTCACAATTCTAGTGTGATGAGTCTTATCCTTGTTGGCTTAGAATATGCTCATGTCATCAGGGAAGAGAAAAAAAATGCATGATGGGAGAACCTGACTATTCAGTAGATTCAGATACTCAGCTAACTTTATTTTATTGCCCCATAATATTGCCGTGTTTAGACCAGACAAGTTGAAGCAATACCAGCTAATAACAGCCTCCAGAGACACAATAGGACTTTTGTTCGGCCAAGTAGTGTAGTTAGCACCATGTCATTAGCATATTTAAATTGTGTTGGACACGGTCTTTTTAATAAAAGCACAAGATTGTCTATATGCTGATGTTGCTTTTTACACATTTTATGCGTAAGTTCTGTGTGCCCTGAGTCAATGCTGAAGTGCGTGTGTTTGGAGTTAGGAGACGCAGTGGTAGTGGGGGGGTGATCGGACGCGTTAACTCGTATCTTCTCCTGTTCAGGAGCCAGGCACAGAGAACATCACCAGAACCACCAGAAACCGTTCGTGGAGTAGCGCTGGAGAAGTTGAAGAAGGGCAGAAGAGAGCGGAGAACCACGGACCAATGATAAGAGCACAGAGCCTATGTTCACTACGACAGAAGTGGGTGTACCCCCCCCCATTTCTGCTGTTCTCCAGTCTTCTGGTTCCACTGGCCCACACCTCTTCTATGCAGCCAACTTTTTGACATGTATGGATCCAGACTTCACTGTGACGACAGAACAGTCTCCTCAAACGACCCAACAAGACTTGCACTGCTGCTAACGTTTTAGAAAAGACATCGCTTGGATAAAAGGGACAAGCACACATCTTAGAAAAGAATTAAATTAAAGGTGAATCTAGCAAGTAGGATAAATAGATTGGAGCACAAAACTCATATATCATACATATAAATAGTAAGGAATAATCCCTCTCGTTCTCACCTGAGAAGAATACATAGATTGCACAGAAGTGTCAGTTACCCAGTACCAACTGAGAAAGTGGTGCATATACAGGCAGTACTGTTAAATAATGTAATTAAAACCAACATAGTTTGTCAAATAATTGTGTGACAATGCATGTAGAAAATTCATGTAGTTTACCAGCTACTGATGGATTTTTAAAGTTTTGCATGACAAAACTTGCTGTTGTATTTTAAGCATAATATACATTCATGTTACTTTTGATGAACATATTAGTAAGTTCCATTAATGGATTAACAGAAGTGGTAACTTTTGTGTTGAACTTTATACACGTATGTAATTGGCTGTAGAAATATTTTATGTGGTACAGTCAGTAATCGTCTATATTTATTTATACATTTCTGAATTTGTATTTGTGCATATGTGATTGTGACTGTTTTGTGTGTGTGTGTGTGTGTGTGTGCGTGTGTGCGTGTGTGTGCTTGTGTGGTGTAGCATAGTAATTTTCTAAATTTACAAAATTGTATGTAAAGATGTCTTGTAAAAATTTAATTGTAAATATGTGCTGTTCTGTTTCATGTTATTTTTTCATGTCTGAAACTGTACATACTGTTTAATAAAAGTCCATAAAGGCATGTCTGATTTCCACTTTGTGGTTGCATGAGAGCCTGTAGGTTTCCACTGCATTCAGTGTATTTTATCATATAAAATAGTAGCATTTAGCATGGTGTTATATAGTGTCTTTTCAATTACACATCTCTGTAGCATCAGAGGAAACACAGCCAGTATAAGTCATTGATAGTCGTTAACTGGAAATAAAAGTCTGTTTGTTATTGCAGAATGTATGCTAATAATAAGGACTTGTATGCAAATGCTGTACTGCTTCCTTATTGACATTATTTAAGTTTTTTCAGTTAGCAGACAATTTTCACTAAGCCCCAATTTAGAGTTTAGCGACATTCAAAAACAGCAAGTGAATTTAAAACAAAAAAGTTCAATAACAGGGTCTTTCCCCACATATTATGTAAAGTAACAAATCCATAATAGCTTGCAAGTAAATCTGTTTCCTACTGAAGTAACAGACAATTTAATCAATAATCAAAAATGCCATAAATTCTTGGTAGGAAATAAGTTTTGGTTATAACCTCAAGCTACCTGATATATATCAGTTATCAAGGCTAGATAAAATTTCCACGGTGTTCCATAACCAGCAGCCAAGAGCTCTGGAGACTGGTCTTCACACTCTACCCATCTTGCCTTCCTTCAGTCCATGCCAGGGTAATCCTCCTGCATACTCTTCATTTCCTGGACTTCTCCCAGTGTGCAGTTCTCTCTGAGCCAGACCACCCTTTTTTGGCTTTCTGAGTCTTCAGAACTCCTGTTTTCTGATGCATCAACAAAAACGTTCTCCACTGATTTGGCATAAAGAAACTTATTGAGGTTTTTTGATGCGGTCATAAAAAAACCTTGTGGCAGTTTAAAAATTTCCCAGACATGTAAATTAAAAGGGACATAAAAACGAACAGGACAAAAAGATGTGAGAAATCTGCTGTAGATCGCTACATCCCACATCCCTGATGTGGCACAACCACAGTCAAAGACGGCGCTTTTGAAGAGAAACAAGGTAAACAAAAACCGTTCTGTGGACATGTGGCAAGAGTACACTTTCTCTGCTGTATTTACACTTCAGTCAGTTGGGTCTCCACAGTGAAACACTAAGCCCATTCATATCTGACACCAACAAAGACCGTCTCTGTCTCGTGCACACTTCCTCTGACCGTCGGCGCTAACGGGCTCTGCGTTGAGCCATGCCATGCAATTCATCAGGCCTGTCACGGCACTCCCGTCCCTGTTATCCACCTGCAACGGTTCTTCTTTACATAATACTGTATACCCTCCCCTCCAGCAGGCCCCCAGTCAGCATATAATCTAATAATCAGTGCTCCTCCTTGTTCAGACAGACCGTCTCTCAATGGGTGCATGCTTTTTAGATCAATGTTCCCTGAATCGGTGCCATTCCTCTCCTGTGGAGGTGAATGGCCGACATAAATTGTTCAGGCGCTGCACAAAATTGGACACGAACGGTGGATTTCTCCTTCCTGTGCATGATGGGAAGATGGCGAGCGCTCCTCTGACCTCGCCCAGGGGTCCAGGGTGTTTCTGGTTATGATCCAGGGGGAGAGAACAAGACCCGGGCGCCAATGAAAACCTTTCAGTCTCTTTCGGGCCAGGACGATATTCAGCTTAAGCTTAATGAATAACAGAGCACACATGTGTGTGCAACCCGCATGAAAACACAGGGCGTGGAAGCCGAATGAACAATAGCACCAGGCAAACCAAGCTGCATGAATAAACCCTTTGGTGCCAGCTAACGCATGTGGAAGAAAGACCTCGAACAAAGGTAAGAGCACTTTCATCAAGTCCCATTCCACGGCAATCAAAAAGGATTTTACACACACAAGCCATGAAAAAGAACTTCTTCTAGTACAGAACGTGTCCCTTATCAGTGCCACCAATTTTATACATCTGCCCTTGATCAGATTTTCTCCTTTAGCTAAGGCCAATATGAAATCGTTATGAGACAGCACCTTATTGTCAACTTTGTGGTGGATTGTCTTCTTCTGAGAAAGGACTCTGCTCTCTGTGGAGACATTGTGTTCGTTGCAGATGTTTTCCACAGGGTCCTCACCACAGATGGTGAGGAGATATGCCTCAGGTCTCCAGGCGCCCCACAGTATTACACCAAGGCGAACGGGGGCTTCTTACGCAGAGGCTGAGAAAGGAGTTCTACCCCTGGCCTCCTCTCTGTTCTCTATGAAGCATCTTCCTTGTCTTTGTCACTGTCTCCTAGTTTTTCTTTTAACACAGTCTTCATTCTTGGAAAGTTTCATGTTTTGAAACCATGGAAGTTGGATAGATGAAAAAAATTAATACTTTGTTTTTTTTTTGTTAGAAAAACGTAAGAGGAAGTGCATGCAATGGTCTGCTTTTCTCATTGCTTTTAACAACACTTAAAAGTTTACTTGATGAGGAAATTATAGCGGTTTGTTGTATATCCAAAAAAATTTCAAAGCAATCTCTTGCAGCCACCTCCTTGGCAACACCAGTTTCAAGATTTAAATGTAGTCTTAATCTATTTACAACTATATGCTACAACCTAGGGGTGTGTGTGTGTGTGTGTGTGTGTGTGTGTGTGTGTGTGTGTGTGTGTGTGTGTGCGCGCTATTTTTAGCAATAAAAACACAAAGACAATAAATATAGCTACAGCGTTTAAATTGTGAAAAAGAATAAATCCGTGTGTCAGGGGCAGACATTAATTGTAAGCAAAAGACATTGCAAGACATCCCTCTAAAGGTCATACTGATTTAGGATAAAATATTAACAGCTAATCCTTGTAGATATAATTCATCCCACACAGACACTCTTCAAAAAACGTATGCACCCTTAATGAATTGAAATGACCTGCCTTTAAATAAAATGTAGTTTATTTCATGCGTTTCATCTGAATAACTGCTGTTCTAAAACAGGGCGACTGACGTTTCGCTGACCACTTCAGTCTGTCATTAAATATAAAATTGCCTTTTGGATGTTTAACATTAATTTCTCTAGTTTAAATACACTTTCACTGTTTTGATGCTTTTCAAACGTTCAAAGTTTCCAATCAGACACTACTTAAATTCAAAATAATCTGTACCCTGGAATTACATTAAAAAATGTTCAAACGCCCCTGGATGGGTTTCTCCAGCCCTACACAAGAATATCATTATTCTGATAAAGATGGTAAGGTAGATACCTTGTGACCAGTAGGCTGTCAGTTTCAGAAGGGCTGGTTTTGTGTTTCCCGTCTTCTCTGAAGTTGCTCTTCAGGGTCAGAGAGGCTGGATGGTAGCTGGGCCTCAGAGGTGAGGTCATAAGGTTGGTGACCCACAGAGGTGGGATATGGTGGCAGAAAGGACAGGATGCCAACTGTGGAACTCAGTGGGGGTCGTAGGTCAAGCTCAACTCTGGGAGCTGTTGTTTTCCAATCAGAGAAGGCAACTGGTAATGTCAAGGGAAGAGACCTGGGTAAGCTCAACTACCCAGCCCCACGGGTTGCTGGCCTCAGGGTGATAGAAGTAAGGTTTAAACCACCCTACAATAGCATACCTCCCAGCTTCAGCTTTCATATTACACCTTCAGTAAATGGTAATATTTAGCAGAGATGTGTAAAGGTGTTGCTCTTTAATGTTCATTTTCACAGTTTAATATAATTTTCTAGATTTAGTGGCAGTTGTTTTCTTCCAGACATAAGAAACCAGAATGAAAGATTCATGATCCGTATAGGAAACATATTAGGGAGGTTATGACAACATCATGCTTAACAGAGAGGTTCATGAATATATTATAACAAACTGAACACAGCAGTGATTATTACCCTTAACTTAGAGCCAGCAAAAGTCAGAAACAGGGACAGTGAAAAGCAAACTTCTTCACTTCATTGTAACATGTTGATAGATAATAACTGTTTCTCTGTCTTTCTCACATGCACATGCACACACATACACAGTCTGCCACACACAAAATAGGTAGAAAAGTGCACAGAGACACACAACCATGTGTTTTGAGACACCGCAGACCAGTAACAGCTGGATACACATTCCATACGTCTTGTCTGTCTCAGCCGGTGTGTTCCACATGTTGAATCTGTACAGGTCCTGCAGAAGTTACCTGTCTCAGAGCTCAGCTGGAAAATAACAGCATGTTACAAAAAATTAAGTGTAAAAACAACGTCCTTCGGTGTAACTCGAAGATTTATTCGTGCCTGACTCCCATTAATCAGCCATAAATCTAAGCAGTCTTTGGGACAGTTCTTTATTAGTCGTTAAACCCCAAGGCTGACCTTCAGTGCAAGCAGAATAAAGACTTTATCCATAGATAATAGGAGATGTTTGGTGCATTGTGTGCTTGGATTGCAATACGTAAATTGTAGCAAACATGTCAGAATGACAAGAAACCAGACCGGTAAACCGAAACAGTTTCTGCTAATGTGCATGAAAACAGCAGCGAGCCGCCTCTGGACCATGGAGGATAGTGTGTTCTTCACCACACACGTGTGTCTGTATCCCTGTCACAATTACATACAGACAATAAAATCTATAACAGAGGAAGACTTTGTGATAAGCATTGCTTTTTGTAAATATTTATTTGCAATGAAGACATCGGTCTGTCGATGTTTGTGCAGCAGTGACCAACAAAAGCCGACCTGCCAATTTGCGTTTCTGGCTTTTTATAATGAATGGGATGAGTCATAAGCATGTGGCTGTTCTTAAATAGCTCATAATCACTGGGCATAGCTGATGGTAATCATAATTAACGCAATGCATTAGCACATGTGCCACCAGTCAAATGTGGTTTCATTTAAAGCACTCGCTTATAATGCCCCTATATGTATGAAAGTTAATTATGATTTAGGGAATGCTTTTAATCAAGAAACATCTGAAAACAGACAAGGAAAACATGTAAACTTACAGTTTCTACACTGGTTTTAATGTGGTACGCTTTTATTATTATTATTATTATTATTATTATTGTTGTTGTTGTTGTTGTTGTTGTTATTATTATTATTTGGAGAAGGGGAAGGCCAAGGAGGAGGTTTATGGATGGGATGAGGAGGAGGACACGTGGCAGGTTCATGTGGCTTCGAAGGAAAAGGGAGATTATTACAATATTTATTTTTTTAATTTAAATTAAATTTTTAAATTAGAAAGTCTATCACCTGCACATGGCCCTTCTCTACGCAGGTCGAATCTGCATTCATGGGAATTCTGTCACGACATAGTCTCAACTGGAGCAGACACGCACAGACCTCCCTGAATGATACGGCTGGCAAGACATGGTCAGGGGCCTAATGAATTCCTAATGTAAATGTTCATGCTTGCTTCTTTAGCATTGTGCCACAATTAAATAGTGAACCTTCCTGGAGTAAGAAGCAGTGTTGACACTTAGATGACAGCGCTAATCAAGGTCAAAACATGAATGAATGTTTCAAAGACCCCGCCTTGCTAATATGGCAAATCCATTCTCTCTATAAAAACTGAGACTAAACATCGGTAGTGTCCGTACAGGCTAAACTCCATACGTCCTAGTCATGACTGCCAAGAATAACCATATTTATTTGTAAATATTTTAAGAGATTTTCATGAGGATCGAACGAGCACGGCTCATTAAATCTGTTCCGTTTTTATTTGTTTATCATGGATTCCACTCAGTTCAATATGGATTTTCAGTTCTTTCTGGAACATTAACGGTCATGTATCTGCTTAGGTGCTGAGCCTAGTCTTGATTTAAGGTCACTCTGAGACCGTATGATTCTGGATTAGAAAGACCACTGTAGCTGTGCAGTATTAAACTGCATTATAGCACTCCTGAGAGAAAGAACATGTGTGATTTGTATTAATGCTTTATATAATTCAGCTTTGACCGGATATTAGCTTTTGTTTTCTGGATGAATTCCTTTGATACATCAGAGTCGTTATACACAAAGGAGGTCAGCTTTCAGAATTCCATATTGACAATTAATATAAAGGCAAAATTGAAGCTTATGATAAAAAATGCTTTACAGCCCTTTCCAAAAAAAAAAAATTTTTACCTGTCAATCACCTTACATGAAACGAGTTCAACCAAAGAACACGTCTGGTTTTCTCTGCTGATAACTTTTGATGGAATCTTGGTAATTCTAAACCCAAGCAAACATTTAGTTTGAAAACATCCAGGTCATGGTTATATTCACATTTATGTCATCGTTTGCACAGGACAGGGACAGATCAAAGAACCGGAGCACCTGTGTGTTTGCTAACCCCACAAAGCAGCAGTTTGAAGGGCTTTCGTGTAAGATGAAAAACACCAGAAGATCAGGGCTAAAGGTGGCAAAAACAAAATACGGAATCAGGTGTTTGGGCACACCCACACTGGGAAAAAAAACTATTCCTTTTCCGTAATATTTAGTAGGCCACAATTGGATTGACTGCCGCTAGCCTGTTATAAGCATTTAAAGGAATGATAGTAGGTTTGCCATCCCGCCAAAGCCATTCAACGGTTGGCGTAACATACTCAGCACTATAATCACACTTCACTCCACGTTCTACACAGTAAATCATTGGAAAGCATTACTTACTGAACATATGGCGTATTACTTGACGCATCTCGCATTACTGCGAAGTTACCCTAGTTGCCTTGACGTTTATGCACTTCCTAACCGAATTTTAACCCAGTCCAAAAAACCCCAGCCCAAGCCTTTCTTACGTGAGTGCACGCGAGCTGCTTTTATCTTTAGCGGCTTTGTTGCTGAAACTCGTAATTAAATTGCGGCCCAGGAACGGACTAGCTGTTCTAACATACATTAGAGGTAATTTCTGCGTAGCTGCGCAAACCGCACGTAAGTGGCAAAAATACCCAAATGGATCTGTGATGGAATTAATATTTTCTCGATTTTACAATGTCGCCTGTAATTAGGGAGGCCTTGAAGCCGTTCAGCCTGGTTATGTTTATGAGTGCGGCCTACAAGGACGTCGCTGTGAGCCTCGCTCCGGTGCTTATGCTGCTCGCTTCTGAGAACCTCTTAGAAGATGTACTGCAGAAGACAAGCAAAGTACTGTGTGGTCACTGGAATTAGTTTAATCCAGCCGCTCTTTGAGGTCTGCGAGGCATGTGTCATTTCTTTTCCTGTAACGGCTCATTAAAAACATCCGCATAATTGAATTCAAACGAATTGACAATGCCCTGGGCTCATGCCAGCCTGAAAGTGGAAGGAAAACTGATGTTTATATTTATATTTATGGGGATGTGGAACAGATTAATGGGATTTACATTATTTTCTATGGGAAAAA